>JAQFVV010000073.1:2406373-2623676 GCA_028023455.1 Epiperipatus broadwayi | reverse complement strand
ATTTGAATTTGAAATAAAGTATCATACTTCACATATATATATATATAAAATGAGAATGATAGTCTCATTATTCAAAAGAATGTTTAACATAAAATGATAAATAATTTTGTTATAAAATATTGATTAACAGACGACTATAATAATATTAGGAAGGAACATCATAAAAACTGCTAAAAAATTATATAGTTGCATTATAATTTATCCTTTTCACTAAAAAAATTTTTTTAAAGTTCCTAATAGTGTTTGAGATAAATTTTTAAGTTTTTATTTTAATGGTTAAACCATATTCTGCAATAGATTCCTACAAATTTTAATCATTCTTAAAAATAATATCTCAACTTTGCGAATATAAAAAAGCGATAAATTGAAATATGTAATAAACAATAGCTTGTCATATTGCAATTCTCCATAAAAATGTTATTTTTAGTGATATTATGTTTTAAAATTTAAAAGTACACCTAATTATTAAAAAATGATTTGAATTCCATTTCTAAAATCCAAATGAATTTTTCTCTATAACACATAGAGCAGTGAAATTATGTCTTAAAATTTGAAATTCCACATAATTATAGAAAACTGATAAAAAAAAATAACAACTAAAATGCTTATAAAGATTTCCTTTTTCAGCAAATCGTAATTTCCTGTTTTACATTTCTCTTGGTTTATATTCTTAAAAATAAAAATAAAAATATTTTTGAAGAAAATCTTAATCTAAACACTATATTTTCAGCACAAAATAAATATTTCCCAAATATTTTGCCAAAATAATAACAAATATATAAATAAACTATGGAAAGTATATGATTTTCCTTTTCAAGGACCAAACAAAAGATGAGCACTTGCAAAAACTCTCGCAAGCATTCTCAGGGTTTGAGAACATAGAAACTACCAATCAGCAGTGTTTTGGGTTCATTTAATAATACATCTCTCTACACCACCGATATCTTCAGATTTTTTTTAAATTAATAATTCAATTTATATTTTAGTTCCAGCTTTTACTATCAAATGAATGCTATACATTTCCAACAAGAGTGTATTTAAATCGAGCAATCAAAGCGTAATAATACCATTCTACAGAAATGCTGCTAAGGAAATATTATGTTCATTTATTATAAAAAAAAAATAAGCTAGTTTTATTGCTTTTTCTTGATTTAAATTATACACAATATTAAATTTATAAAAGCTTATTAAATTCTTGAATTAATGAAGTAAACAGATAAACATCAGTTTAAGCTTTACAGTATTAATTCGATTATTTTGTTTAATGAATAACATCAGCTGGTGGGGAGGTTAATAATTACAACAGGCTTGTTTTGAGAAATATTACATATATTGTTTTTGTAATAATATTGGGGAAAACTTGTTTTGAATTAAGTAATGAAAACATAAAAATATGTCAGATGAGAATTTAATTTTAGTTTGTACTCTTGTAGTCTACAAGTAAAATATAAATATTTGAATGATTTATTGTTCCGGTGTTAATATGATAAATCATGCAGACATTTTAACAGTGAGAATAACAGAAATGGAATCCTTGTGAAATTATTGAAGAGAATTAATGTGAAAAGCCACCAGTAGTTATAATCTCTATTGACTAAAATGAAATTCTTAATTATTATCAATGTTCCTAATATTAAGCCTTGCTAATTTAATTATGCCCTTTTGGGATGATGCCATCTATCATCTCAATAAATCCTAAAATTACTGTAAGCCATCTTAGTAAGACAACTAAGCTTTAAGAAAGCTGTCTGCTGAAAACCATTTTTCTACATAAAGATATTATAGGGGACACATTTAGGGATGATTGACTATATATGTTTGTGATAAATCACAATAAAATCCAGATCAACTGTTGATATGGAAAAAAATTAGTAAGCTAAAAAGAAATTGACTTCATAGAGGTTTCAACCATATCAAACATACCATAAACAAAACTTTGCTCCAGAAAAAACTTTTATCAGATCACATACTTGCAACTAAAAATATATGGATATAAATTGGTTATACTTAAAAATCCAAACACTAAATAAATGACTTCTTCTTGCAAATTCTTCAGAAAAGATCGTCTACCAAAAGACTAACTATTACAAGTATGTATTTCCTCAAGCAGTTCTAATCATTAGCATCTACAAATTGAAAAATCATGTCACAGACTGGCATCCAAAACTTTTAAGAAAAACAAGAAATTATGAATCTTGAACAATAAAGACTAAGAAGATACTAGCCGGAATAGGCATCTGCATCCATATTTAAAAAATGCACTATTTATTAGTTCAGGAAAATATGCATATGGTAAATACATAACAAACTTGAGCTCACAGTATAATAATCTTCAACAAACAAATAGTTAAGAAACACACAAACAAAATAATCAGCAAGTCACTAATGCAGTCCCAAAGGGTGCATATAAACTTCCCTCTTCATCAATCTTTCAAACACTTAACAACAATAATTTCATCCTCCTTCAATCTTCCTTAGTAAAAAAAACTTTAAAATGCAAGAATTGTTTATAGATTTCATTTTTTCATTTTCCATCAGTATAAGTTTCCCCTATGATACTGAACTACCATATAGAGACCATTACAAAGATTCTGGAATTTTTTTATATATATACTCTTCTGGGAAACTTTTTATAAATTTTTCAGTCACTTAACATTAAATAAGTAAGGATTTACATATTATCTTTCTTTTCTAGATGTTATGAAGTTAACTTTCTTAAAGAGTTTTTTCTCGACCCTAGATTTGGTTCATATTCTCATATATAGTTAGTATGAAATTTTCCAAAGACATTCTATTGTATTTTCCAAGTGCAAATTGATAAGAGCAAATCCAGAATTCATTCATGGTATAGTTTATACAGTTCATTACCTGTTTCATTTAGTTCATCCATCACAATGATTTGCATTGGAGTAGATATAGAACCTATTCAGCTGTTGCAAACACATTGACGTGGGCTTGACTGAGTATTCCTGATTGATATGTCTCCATTTTCTTCATCCACTTCTGCAAGTCTGCTGCTACAAATGAAGTAATTAGGAAATAAAAAATTTAATTACGAGTCTTAGCCAAGCTGAAGATAGCTTCATATCATATCAGATAGAATTGTCAGTAATATTATAATTCTTATATCTAAGCTAAACTTTAAATTTGTAAATAAAACTTTCAGAATGATTGGCTAATGGTACCTTTTGGACTACTATTTTTCTCTCTCTCATTAGGTGACCATGTAATGAGTATAAAAAAAACATCTAGCCAAACCTCTGAATGGTTAAAAAAAGTGCTGTCGCTGTCTATTAAACCAGAGCTTAAATAAGAATTTACCTGTGTGAAGTGTGTATTGTCTCAAACAAAAATCTCCTTCTTAGCAAAAGAACACATTATATCATTCCAGCAAATGCTAAGAAACTCAGCATTAGGATACCCGATATAATTTGAGTGCTATATGAATTGAAATCAAAAGTATATATACTGAATGAAAGACCTCTACTGAATTTCTATGAAATTCACCAAGTACATACATAAACTGTCTCGATGAGAAATTAATATTTTTGTGTATTTAATTATTTTTGTCTATAAATTTAATTAAATCTTTTTTATAAATATCTTTGCAAAATGCATATTGATTTAATATACAAATTTAAAATATAGAATACATTCCTTGCTATCACTATTTGATAATTAAAATAAATAGCAAATTTAATTATTCTTTTTATAATAATTTTTGAGACAAAAGGATTAAGGTGTATATATATTCTACTTAGACAATAAAGCCAAGGCTTTTATAGGTTTATACAGGCTGAAATTGTTGATAGCTTAAGGGTTGATTGTTATATTCTACTTACTATTACTAATATAATGTTAATTTCATATTTATTTCACATTAAGTTTTCTTAAATTAATCATTTGTGTTTGATTATTATATTTATTCTTTTAAAATACATTCTATACTGGATCATATCTCTTTAAATACAATAAATATCTGGTCATAAAATCTAATGAGTTATGCTTTGGGAATTAATGTTAACTGCCCAGAGACCATGAATTATGGGTTAGGGTTAGATATCAAGGAGTAGTGGTGGAAATCCATCTAAGCAACTCAATAGAGTGGTTAGTTATTCTAGAACAAGTCAAATGCTGGACTTTACTATATCAGCCTTTACTTAACTAGGTATAAAAGTGGTACTCCAAACGATGGCATGGGAATCCAGAATCTTAGGATTAGAAATATATTACTATCAGAAAAAAAGAAAAATGAAAATATTAAATACTGCAGGACAAGATTATACACACACAAAAAGAATGAAAAGAATATGAGTTTAATAAAAAAAAATGGAGTAAGTATTGCTTTGGTCCAAAAAAAAAGTTATGAGGCATTTCCAAAAATAACAGACTATGGAGTAAGTATTGCTTTGGTCCAAAAAAAAAGTTATGAGGCATTTCCAAAAATAACAGACTACCAATGACTGGTTAACCTTATATGCTAATGATGAATAAAATTTCGTTTATAATAAATAAAAAATGAAGATATTTCCTTGAATAGAACAATGAGAAAAATGGAGGGGGGAGGAGGATTAGAAAAGTCACTACTCCATTCATCAAAATAAAATTAGAAAGAGTTAGTTTTATAAATTATTACCTATAATTTTTAAAATTTTATTATTTTCTTATAAGTCAATGAAATTTCATTTTGTTTTGGCATATCTGTATTTCATCTTACTAATTTTAGATATTATTACAATGATCATTTAAAGCTATTTCACATCAAATTTTCCAATATTTAAAACACAATCTAAATATGAACTAGATTGTGAATTACAATTCAGTGAAATTTATTTGATATGATTTAATAAAATTTAATTGATAATTATGAGATATCAAAAATAAAAAAGATAAAAATTTCTAAATTTTTAATACAATGGATCCATAGTATTTATTACAACCCTTCACCCCTACACCCATCATACACTGTGTATAATAGCTCATTTTGTGAATAAGCTTTCATTACAGTAGAATATGTATTGTTTATTGAATTGCATGTATACAATGAATGACTTTTAAACATGTGCATATACATATATATATAATAGATATTTTTCTATATGTATAGAATGCATATATAAATTAATATAATAAATTAAATAAAATCAATAATTTAGTTATTTATAATAAATTAAGAAAGCATAGTTACATATATATTTACAGTGTGTGTGTTCGCTTATTTGCATTCACTCAAAAATAAAATAATAACTAACATACTACACCATACCTTTATTTCTTTTTAAATATAGTAAATAGTGAAATGCAAGACTTTCATCAAAATTGAATAGGCTCTGAAAAATATCTTTTTCCAATAACTTTTTTTTTCTTATAAAAAAGAAATAATCTCCTTATTAACAGGCTATGGCCTCTCTACATGTTTTGATGTTTTTAAGTCCGTATCTACTTCTGAACTATGTAGTCATTCCTACTTGCCATAATCATTTCAGATTCTCATTTAAGCTCTCTTATGCTAAATTTTGCATATACAATTTACTAATTCTTTTTGCCACTACTAAATCAATAACTTTCATTTTATCACTTAAGAATAACTATTTCATGAATTTTATAAAATTTTTAGCTTTATGCTTAGAAAACATTTTATTATACAAAATACTGTATATATCAAATTCAGAAAGAGTAATAATGGAGAATATATGCTTTCAATGTAAGCGGAAGAAATGTTAGTAATGAATGTAATCGTGCAAGCTTGAAGATGAAAAAAAGCTGCTGCATTGTAAAATTTAAATAAAATAAAAAAAACCTATTACAACCACATTGCAAACCATTCAGATTAATTTGCTTCCATGAAGAATTCATGTAGGTGTGTGTGTATATATATATATATATATAACTACAACCATTAAATGTCTGTATTTTTAAATTATATAATAATAATTCAAACAAATATATTTAACACAGTATTCAAAATTAAATAATATATTATTTACCAGAAGTACTTTCAATTGTTTCACTGACAATCTTTATCAACTGTTAATACAAACGTACAAAAAATAAAAACTTGCATTACCCATCATTCAATCTATTCAAATTTCCCACAATTCTGTTGTCTTTATATTAGCCGATTGTTTATTCATTAAACCACCTCTATTCCTAGATATCATCACTGCCTCTTTAATTTTATGTTTTTCACTACACCTTTCAATTTGAATAATTTTTATATCTCTATTATTAAATTTAAAACCATAATTACATGTTTTATTATAATCAAATATAATTGATGGAGTATTCATATTTACTGAAGATATATTTTCTTTCTGTACATGTTTATATAATGTCTTATGATCATTATATCGTTTTTGTAATGTACATTTGGATTCCCCTATATATTTTATTCCACAACCACATTCCAACATATATATAACAGAACTTAATTCAAACTTAGAAATCTTGGCTTTGGAGTTATTTATCATATCATTTATATTATTTGAAGAGAAAGAAGAAATTCTACACAAACCACTAAAAAGTTTATTAATTAATTTAGCTTGTTGATTAGATATAAAAGGAATAGAAATCCATTTATCACTTTTTAATTTACTTAATATTTTCTTATTATTATTCTTATTTTGATTATATTTTGTAATTGTATTATAAATAATATTCCTTCCATAACCAACATTCAACATATCAGTAATATATACATTAATATTTTCAATTTTATCACTAACAAATTTACACAAATAATCATTTCTAAATAAAAATGACTTCAAACCAGC
The DNA here is from genome assembly GCA_028023455.1 of Epiperipatus broadwayi. Taxonomy (NCBI): domain Eukaryota; kingdom Metazoa; phylum Onychophora; class Udeonychophora; order Euonychophora; family Peripatidae; genus Epiperipatus; species Epiperipatus broadwayi. The sequence goes on along the minus strand of JAQFVV010000073.1, from coordinate 2,616,903 downwards.
TAATTTATGACTCATATGAACTTTAGAATTATATGGAATATAACCCCTAATTTCCACAGGCTTTAAAATCATATTATAATCAAACACATTATTATTTCTTTTAATAAATATATCTAAAAACTTTATAGAATCTTCCTCCTCTTCATTTAACACCCATTTTACATTATTAATCATATTTAACTCATTAAACAAATTAACTATTATTTCATTATGTGCACATATAAATACATCATCAACATATCTACAATATACTTTAATTCCTTTATATTTTATCTGAGACAATATTTTAACCTCATAATTAGAAATAAAAAAATTACAAAGCTGTGATACCACCGGAAGACCCATTGGCCAACCAAAATTCATTTTATAAAAGCAATCATTAAACCTAACATATATATTATCATTCACAAATCTTAATATTTTAACAATAAAATTCCTAATATTATTTGTGAATGATAATATATATGTTAGGATTAATGATTGCTTTTATAAAATGAATTTTGGTTGGCCAATGGGTCTTCCGGTGGTATCACAGCTTTGTAATTTTTTTATTTCTAATTATGAGTTAAAATATTGTCTCAGATAAAATATAAAGGAATTAAGCATATTGTAGATATGTTGATGATGTATTTATATGTGCACATAATGAAATAATAGTTAATTTGTTTAATGAGTTAAATATGATTAATAATGTAAAATGGGTGTTAAATGAAGAGGAGGAAGATTCTATAAAGTTTTTAGATATATTTATTAAAAGAAATAATAATGTGTTTGATTATAATATGATTTTAAAGCCTGTGGAAATTAGGGGTTATATTCCATATAATTCTAAAGTTCATATGAGTCATAAATTAGCTGGTTTGAAGTCATTTTTATTTAGAAATGATTATTTGTGCAAATTTGTTAGTGATAAAATTGAAAATATTAATGTATATATTACTGATATGTTGAATGTTGGTTATGGAAGGAATATTATTTATAATACAATTACAAAATATAATCAAAATAAGAATAATAATAAGAAAATATTAAGTAAATTAAAAAGTGATAAATGGATTTCTATTCCTTTTATATTTAATCAACAAGCTAAATTAATTAATAAACTTTTTAGTGGTTTGTGTAGAATTTCTTTTTTCTCTTCAAATAATATAAATGATATGATAAATAACTCCAAAGCCAAGATTTCTAAGTTTGAATTAAGTTCTGTTATATATATGTTGGAATGTGGTTGTGGAATAAAATATATAGGGAATCCAAATGTACATTACAAAAATGATATAATGATCATAAGACATTATATAAACGTGTACAGAAAGAAAATATATCTTCAGTAAATATGAATACTCCATCAATTATATTTGATCATAATAAAACATGTAATTATGGTTTTAAATTTAATAATAGAGATATAAAAATTATTCAAATTGAAAGGTGTAGTGAAAAACGTAAAATTAAAGAGGCAATGATGATATCTAGGAATAGAGGTGGTTTAATGAATAAACAATCGGCTAATATAAAGACAACAGAATTGTGGGAAATTTGAATAGATTGAATGATGGGTAATGCAAGTTTTTATTTTTTGTACGTTTGTATTAACAGTTGATAAAGATTGTCAGTGAAACAATTGAAAGTACTTCTGGTAAAGAATATATTATTTAATTTTGAATACTGTGTTAAATATATTTGTTTGAATTATTATATATATATGAATAGCTTTTGTCTTTCTTGTGAATGTGGTTGTTTATTATTAAAACTTTGACCAAATCTGATCTGCTAAAACATTGATGCTACAATAATAAGCATCACACACAACGAAAAATCTGAAAATTATTAAATGGCAAGTGAGATTTTGTCAAAAAAGCATGATTTTTAAATATGCATAGTAGTATTTTTAATTATAATAGCAATTCTAAGAACTAAAAATGTATAAATACATAAAAATAACATTTACATCTAAAAATTAAAATGAAATATTCTAATACAATTTTTAAAAAAACATATACGTACAAATAAACACAGTTTATTTATTTATTTTTTAAAAAAAGAAGGAGTCCACTTATTTCAATGTAAAAACTAAAAAATATAAGCTAAGAGGCATACAATCATGATTTAAATTATAATATACAAATGCTACTTTGTCTTTAAAATTATATTAAATCTTACCTCAAAAATATTAAGGCTTTCAAGTAGAGCCCTTTGCTCGGCAATATTCTGCTGTCGTTTTTTCTCATATGCTGATACTTCATAATCCTAAAAAAAAATAATAATAATGTTTATAATATCAATTATTATAATTTATTTTATATAATTACTTATGATTCATTTCTGTATGTCATATTACAATATATCAAAATTTTAAAATTTTTAATAGGTAAAATGTTTTTAACATTTTTACATAGACAATTTTGTAATTTTAAAAAAAAAAAAATCCACTTTATGAGGTTTAAATAAGAAAAAATTATTTATTTGTAAAGATAAACACATATAACAAAAAATCACTAATTTTAACAATGATTAAAACTATTTTCAATGTGAGTTAATCCCATTATAATTATTAAAATTTGTTAGATAAACATGTTGAAAAGTTTAAGTCAAATTGTAACAATGACAATCAAAGTGGAAGAGAACAGAATCAAGTATATAAAAACATAATACTACTATATAGCAAAACCTTTTATTTTCCTGAATTGAAACATTGAGCAAACTCCAAAATGAAAATTTGTAATCTATTATACAATGCTTGCAAAAAAATAAATGTGGATGTTATCCATAAACTGCCCTCTGTGTTTTGGTGCAATGGTAAAATGGCAGGTTCTGGATTTTAAGATCTTTGAATCGATTCAGTTTCTATCACTTTCAGCACTCGAACTACCTACAGTATAATCTCCCAGCAATAAAAACTATTACATTTTATATATTTTTAACATATTTATTTTTGCTTTTTGAACAGCACTAATAACACTATCAATAGTGATCTTTTCACTTTTTTTTGTAATATATTTAAATGCACCCACAGCCAATATATGTATCACTATACATTCAACACGGCTATTAACAAGTGATAGGCTTGAGTTTGTCTTTTAAGAGATTTTCTAGTACAATAGGTCCTTTTTTTTAATTTCAAAAAATTTGCAAGCAATGTATGCAGTCCTTACTGATTTGTTTCAAATGATTTAGAATATTTACTGGCACAAAGAAGTTGGCAGTTTTTTTAAGTGACTAATTTCTTATTATCTTGAGCAACACAATCCATGAAATAGTTCACTGACAAAAATGCTTTCCATACAAAATTTTAACTGCTCTAAAACAGACACAAATGTCTTCAGATTTTATTTCAATGTCAACCAATTGGGACAATTATTTATACCATACCTGTTTTGAAATGCTATACTATGCAATAAGGCATTTCAATGATACAAAAAGAATAAATTGTATGTGTTAGTAGAGATATACTCCTAATTGTTTAAATTTTGAATAATATAAGAAGCATAACAAGTCATTCTAATAAAAGATATAAATGTATAATAAATAAAGCTATGTATTTTGTATATCATTTAGGAATGCTAAGTAAACAATTTTGTTCAAAACTTGAAAGAACTATCCAGCTTAAATTTATAATATGAGGTTGATATGGTTACCAAAATAATTAAGAACATTGGATAACACTATTACCCTCCTGTATGTAAAATTAGGTTTTGATTTAATATTGTTCAACCATTTCCAATAGTACCACGTCTTTGCAACATTTTAGAATTACACACATAATTATAACTGAAGCTTAGATTATTCTCAGAGAACAAGCAATATTATTTATTAATATTATTATAAGATTTTGTTATTAAGTTATGTTTATTATTCTTGTTATTTGGTTTATATACTTGTTCTTTATAATGAAGCAAGTGTTATATTTAATACATCTGTTTATCATTATTGAATTCATTGTCTTTAACTATTAAATTACATATCCATTTATTAAATTTTATACATCATTTATTATTAATTACTACTGCTATAAGAAATAGTAAGTAGTAGGATACAGTTATGTACAATAAATTTTCTTTTTACATTCGTCATATCCAGAATAACTTAAACTTTAAATCTATACAACCTTTAAGTTGAATGATCAAGATTGATTTAGTTACTAACCCTGAGATAAATAATTAAATGAACATTATATTTAATTTAAGAATGAGAGAGAGGGAGAGAGAGTTAATTTGCTAGCCTTATAAAAAGTACATACTAATTTATATCAAAGTAGTTCTTGACACAAGAAGTATCATAACGGAATATATGTATTTAAGAATACAGTAAGATTATTATCATACATCTATAAAAATGCTCAGAGAAATTTATTTATCTTACATTTTATGTATTATTAAATTCTGGAATATTATTAACATTTATTCTATGTGGAAAATAAACATGTATTCTTTTGAATTTACTTTCCTCAGTGTGCAACCAAACGTAAACACACTCCACATTAAAAAAAAACACTAATCTCAACCAGTCGTTATTTGCTTTTATCTGATTGCGATTTGAACTTCAGGTTACAATATATATATATATTACTCATTACTCAATGCATTTGATATTTTTGATACAACATATCTATTAAATAAATTTTGAACAATCTAAATAATTTTCCTCTAATTCCACAATTTTCTATAGTGTAAATCAATTATTTATACTCACATCAAAGACCTCATAAAAATCTAAAAAAATTATACTTAAATATATATTTTTCATTTAATGCACTAGTAATTTTATCTGCAAAATTCTCCAATAACAAATTGGTTTTAATTTAAAAAGTTATTTTTATTCAAAAATTTTTTGATCATTTTATGAATACAAATTTCTATTATTTTATCGGTTGAAGAAAAAAATATAGCCCTATAGTTACCAAACTTAATATTTATTTCCAGACTTTAAAACTGATCTTAATATTGAAGCAATCGATGTCTAATCATCATCGAGCTTCATGTTTCACCATCTATACTAACCTCCTAGCGGTCCGCAATTTAGACCTTGCTATAAATATCTGCTATTCACTCACACACTGTATGCCGAATCATTGGAGAAATTAGTAAAATTAATTTTTATTTAGTAAAGTAAAACAGTAGTGTGCTTGATGCGTATATATATATATATATGAATGAAGCAATAATGTTATTAATGTTTATTGCTGACAACTAAACATTTTCCTTACATAATTGTAATTTTTTTTGTTATATCTATATGTATTTTGATGTAAAGTATTTAATTAAACTACTGGAATGTAACAACAAAGAAAAATGGGGAAGGTGTGAAATACTGAAATTATCTTTATCTCTAGTCAGATCAGTCTATAATTAGAATTTATAAATCTTAATTAAGATCGAAAACAAATCGTTTATCAGTTGTTTTCAAATATTTCAAAACAGCTAAAATGGTATTTCGAGCCTTATCTGTTGAAAATATTTTGCTAATTAAATGTTGTTTTTAAAGGGATTACAGAGATAGGGTTGGTATATGAAATTGCATTCTGGGCGGTATTAAAATGTTATAAAAAGAGACACAGAACAAAGGAAGTCAGTTTTTAGTTACTTTCAGTTTTTAGTTATCTTTCAGTGAGTTGAGACTTTCGTCGGTCAGCTTAGTTTCGAAGCGTTTCAAGACCTTAACTTTAAGAAGCCAGTACAAGTCCTGCACGATGAAGCGTGAGTAGAGGAATCTAGCACCTTTCTCTTCTTCTCTCGTAGAACTGTCTACCTGCAACTGCCATGTTCCATCCGGCCGACCATACAACATGATTGCTTCCGACTGCTGATTGCTAATGACGCCGCTATGCTGTCTTTCCTTAGGTAACCTTTAACGTAGAACTGCCTTCATAAGTCAATACTTTTGTAATTTGTAATCTATAGTTCAACCTTCGTATCTTAATTTATATATTGATTTATAAGCTTCTGCTAATTTTGCTTTTAAACTCTCTCTCCGTAATCTTTTATTAATATAACGTATTTTAACCTGCCTTTCATGCTTACTTAACTTATATAGAGAACTGTATGCAGCTCCATTAATATCTTATGTATTTAGTTTAATGTATAGATATAATCTATTTTCTTTAATATGCCAAAATCGGCAAATTCGCGAGTAAGGGGGTTGTTTTACTTGGAAAAAGGGTGGGCTTTATTTAAAACCTATCAATAAAGTTTTATTTATATTAAATAGAAATTGCTCACGAGTTTGGTTTCATTTTAAATTCATTATTCTTAAAGTAAATTAAAAACTTTTACTGTGGATGAATTTTGCTAAATTTACTGCTTTGAATTTGTCTTTAAATTTCTATTTTAAAAAGATAGTGAACTTTCACATAATTAATCCATTCCTTTTTTGCTGGTGCCTGAAGGGCGAATTCTACCAGTTAATACGTATTTGGGAATCGAATTTTAAATATAAATGTTGTTAGTGTAATAATATTATAAATAGAAGTGTTATTATCCATTATGATTAGTTAAATGACTCAAAATTGAAAACAGATTATTGCACGAGAGGTTAGACCATTTCCAAACTTTAAATAATATTATAAAATTATATAAACGTTGCTGGCATACATTTTCTTTTATTCTGATATTTTATCTTTCCATTTCTTGATTGCTTTGTCATTGGGGCGTCAGAAGCATGAAGCTCCCGTCCTACTTTTCAAAATCATTCGTAATCAGAGACACTACTTCCTGTGGAACGTAAAGTTTATGAGGTTTATGTGCTGCAAATGATAGCATATTCAGATCTGGGCTCTCAAACCCAGCCTCTCCTTTGATATCGCTCCGCCAGAATGCGTGGACATATCCCATCTAAGTTCGTTTCAAATATTCTTTTAAAATGATAAAATATCCACAATCGCCATGAGGCCTTATTTCTTTATTGTATGCTAGTAGTGTTACTTTGCTCTTTAATTTGACCTAACCTTAGTAAGTTGCAATGATGTGTTAAAGATAATGATTCATTTCGTAAAATACGTTCAGTATGTTGATCTTAAAACTGCTTTCGTTTTAAAAAAACGTTATCGATTCCCAGAGACGTAAATCAATTTGTATAATTTATTCTCGTAAATATTGCGCATTGTTTGTTTCTTATGTATCCTTATTCTAAAGACGCTATGTCCAAACAATGCCTATCAAACATATGTAATGATTTTAAGATTGTGAATAAATGATTGAGACCGTACATTTCTATTTATTTGTCAAAATGATTAATGCTAAATTATCATGTATCTTTCTGTAATTCTAATCTGTTCTGATCTTGTATATTGTTTTGTACATCCACAGCATTTCATTTGTAAACATTTGTATTTTGGCATATTAACCCGCACAACTTGTAACACATTCTATAAAATTATATTCATGAAATAATTGATGTAAAGGGGATTTTATAAAACAAATCCCAAGTTTTCAAAATGTATAAGATCACTCCAAGCGTGAAGCAATTTTGTAATATATATATGCGTTTTCTACATTTATTAAATATATATATATGATTTCATGTAAATCCTGGTTTGTTTTTGAATTATTTTCTAGTTAATATTTAGAACTACTTTCTTTAGCTGATAGCTTATCATGAACAAATAACTATAATAAAATGTAATTCCTGGGCTACTCCGATCTCGATCATCATCATCATCAGTCTAATCTTATGCTCTACCGCTCTGCTTCTGGGCACGGATTTAAAATAACTTTACTGTGTCATCAGGATTGTTGTTCATTGGGTCAGAGATTCAAAGAATAGGCAAATAAGTTAGAATTCAGGATTGCTCCAGACCTGTGTATCTCGAGCAGGATCGGATTTGAGGTATTTTTGCTTAGGATTTGAATCTTGTTAAGTAAGCATACTATTTTGACGGTACAATATAGATGCTTTAATAATGTAAGCTTACTGTCTATTATTTTATTAACCATGTATATTACAATATCTGATATTATATCACTATTATTTTTGATGTTTGTCATTCTTAGATTATATATACTTGGACTCATATTAACTCATTCTTAGATTATCTATACTTGGATTCATATTAACTCTACCTTCTTTTATAATTCCATATAATTCCTTTTCATTTAAATTTTATATAAATAGTGAATGACTATTATATGTTTTTGAAATATTAGTAGATGAATTTATTAAGAGAGAAAGAAAGAGGAATTATATAACCCTGCCTTGCCTGATATAATGGCAAAGTGACAAATTTCAGAGTTTATGAGCCATGAACTGTGCTCAATTGTTACTTCCAGTGCTGAAACTTCTTATAACCTCCAGAGCAATAAACCATTTGATTGCTTTTTTATTAATTATACATATGCATGCATAAATAGTATAAATTACCTATGGAAAGACAATTTTAAAGTTACTATAACATAAGGTATTCATGTGGTATGAATGGAAAAAAAAAATAGAATAGTTTTTCTTTTCTATTCTATCAGATTAACTAATTTATCTTCTTCATTTAAAAAAAAATAAAAAAAAATTAAAAAACAAACAAACATGTGATCTAAAAATGTAAATGACTTTATTTAAAAATAAATAGCAATGAACTTTCTTTTTTTTTTTTTGCTATTTATTTTTTTGTAATTTAATATACAGCTACCTCACAAACAAATAATTTATGCATTAAAAAAAATTGAAGTTAAAAAAACAAACAAAAAATAAATGTGATTCATCTAACAGAAGGATCAATAAATAAAACAAGGTAATTCAATAAATCTTTCCATTAAAAATTCATGGGTGCAAATACACAATGGAAACAGAATTTGCAAATGTAGCACAGACATATGTGGGCTTAAGTATATATATTGAAATGAATAATGAAGTGTCAATCATGTGATTTCCAATAGGAGTAAAAAATTTAAAATAAAAAAACTAAAACCCTCTTGTCAAAGAATCTATGACAAATAATGCAATTAAATAAGAGATTTTAAAAAAAAATTCAGGCAATTAAAATGCTATGCAAATTAATCAATTTAAATAAATAAATAAACTGGAAAGGGCTATTCAAGACAGAAAGCAATAAAACATACAAAAACTCAGTTTTTCTTAATGCATCCATTGTCAATCCTCTATTAAAACAACACCAGACCTCATCATGCTTAATCAGTAATTACAAGGAGAAAAACCCCACCATCTATCTAGTAATCTAACCTGGATATCTGAAAAACTTGACACCCTACTTTGAGTAAAGCTGAGATTGTTAAAATATATTATGGCACATATGAACTGTTTAATACTTGCCAATGGAAGAAAGCAAACTACTGTTGTCTGCTTTGTAAGACATGTTTAAAATAGACTATTTAGACTTTATATCTTAACTGCCTTAAGACTGTATTTAATACTATTACACTATTTGTCATATCTTATAAATTATTTAAAGCGGGTTTAATTAAAGTTAGTTGCATTTTAATGCAACTGACATAAAAAAAAAGTTCTCTATTATATATGTACATTATGTTAACATTTTGTTGCATTTAATGAAAAAAGATTCCCTCTCCATTATATATGTATGTTAATATTTTGTAAAGAACTTTTCTTTTAATATATGTTAACCAAATGTTATTTTGTAAAAAAATTGCCAGTTAAAGAAAAAAAATAATGAAAATAATGGAAGATGTCATATTCATTTTAAATGTACTGTATCCATGCTTATACTAAGGTCTACCTAGCTGCTGATCTTTCAGAGTTGATCTCTCATTCTCATTACTATATATTTTATATTAAATATGGATAGTTAATTTTATATTTATTTTGAACTGGGGTTGATGATGATTTAGCATCACCCCAGGTTCAACCCCAAAATTGGTGGTAGTATTACAAATGTCATCCAACTTGTGGAATTTCTATTTCCATACTGTTATAAATGAATACCCAATTGAGGGCCATTGTAATCGCAGGTTCTCGTGTATTAAAACCCTGGTTTTCTATTAGTGTTATAATATATATATATATATACAGTTGTTTATTCACTGTCAAATAGTTTAAATATATTTGTATCTATATAAGAGGATTCATTTCTATTTTGTTTGGACTCAAAATGAACGATCCCTGTAAAAGTCATAGTTTTATTAAGTCAGGATCCAATCTAAAAATGGCCATTCTTTATAGTCACTGTTGTAGAAAAAGGTGTATCGGTTATGTATCTCATATTAAATATATGTATGTGTCTATATTAGAAAACTTATGAATCAAATAAATGTCATATTTTTAAGTTTATCTGTACATAGTTATAATTTAAGTTTATTAAAGTCTGGGATTTGTTATACGTATTAAATGTACTCAATTCTCTATAATAGTAGTAATATTGTAATGTAATTGAAGATTAAGATTAAATCTAGCTAAAAATCTTGGACAATGTATAAGTAATTATTGTTTTCCTGCATGCATAAGAAATAAAACAACTATTGTTTCCTGCATGCATATGACATAAAACAATAAATAATATATGAGATTGGAGAAATGGCTTTGTTAAAAGAAGTCAGTTGTATGTCAACTGACAATTAAATTTTGTAATCAAACAATTGTTATTATGATGTGTTAGCTTCTTGAAATGTAATATTGTATGATTTATGTTCATTCATTGGAAATAATTTATGTTCTTCATAATCTAGCCAGGTATTGCAGATAGGGGCTATGTAATAATCATCATTATCCTATTAAATAAAACATCGTTAAAAACATAAGTACCGATCTATTTCTTATTGTCTAAAGCAGGCATGTCAAACTGGCGGCCCCAGGGCCGCATGCGGCCCTCGAAAGGATTTTTCATGGCCCTCGTCTAAGATGCTATGTAATAAAATGAAAACAGAACGATATGTTGCAAACAATAAATTAATTTTTTTTTAAAAAGCTCTTATATTTAATTACATGAACTAAAATATATACAGTAATTGTTGTCTACATACATAGCTAATTTATAATTCTCGGTTACACGCATAGCTTATGCCTTTATGATGATGAAGCATTTGAGATATGTGAATACCAAAGCTGGCAACGTTAATAATGTGCTGCTGTGCTTCCGAGAACATAAATACATTAGTCAGCTATTCGCGCCACCAACGTAGCAATCCTATCTGCAGATATTGTTTTTTCTTTGAATTGTAACAAAAGGCAGTTGCGCTAGTTTCTTTATCCGGATTGGTGTGTTAAAAATTTGCGGGTTGTTTCCTTTTATAACTCATTCAAAAAATATAAGTAAACTGCTATATCCAAGAGTTTATATCTTTCTGAAACTAGTCAGACAGCATAAGAAATAACGAGCATGCATTTTGTTATATAATATTTTAATTATAATCAAACATGAGAAACAATAATATTTTACATATAAGTTAGTAACGATTACATTTCAGTTTGGAAAACACTAAAAGTTCTACAATTTTACCAGTGTATGTTCGGCCTTGGGAAACTTTAGTGGCTTCGACCATTTCTAACCTACGGCCTTATGCACAGCTTTCTTCTTTGTCACATCTCTATCTTAATTGCTCCGTGCTGGGAAGTCAGGACTGAGAGAGAAAAAACGTAATCCGTACCTTTTATAGCTACCTCCATTTATCGAGCATAATTCCAGGAGCGAGAATCGATAGCAGCGCTCTCTTTACATTTAAATACTAGAATAGCGTTAAATTTTTACGAAGCGTATTTTGCATAAACGTAGTTGCAATTTTTTAAATTTTAAAAATTTAAATCTAAAGCTCTATTTTTATTACAGAAAATGCCACTTCCAACGCTAAATAAAAAACGAAACATTGATGACGAGGAAGAAAATTTCAAGAAAGGTGGGAACTGAATTATTTTTGTGTGGAAGTGAACAATAAGATTACGTGCTTAATTTGCAAAGAAACTATTAGTGTTGCTAAAGAATACAATATTAAGCGACATTATAGCACTAATCACGAAAAACAATTTTCGTGTTTTGAAGCTAAAATAAGAGAAGAAAAATTAAAAACAATGAAGAATTCATTAAGTAGCCAGCAAGGAGTGCTTACAAAATTTATAAAAAGTAATGAATCAGTAACAAGAGCTAGTTATGAAATAAGCTATTTATTAGCAAAACATTCAAAAGCATTCACCAATGGTTCTTTAATCAAGGAATGTATAATAAAAGCTGCCGAATTTGTCTGTCCAGAAAAAGTACAAGCGTTTCGAGACATCTCATTATCAAGAAATACGGTGGCAGATAGAATTACTGAAATGGCAGATGACATCACTTCGCAATTACAGAAAATATCTACCAAAATCCAGTTCTTTTCAATTGCTATTGATGAAAGTACGGATATAAGAGATGTTGCACAAGTTGCTGTTTTTTTTCGTGGTTGCGATAATAACATGAGGATCACCGAAGAATTGTTGGAATTCATCCCTCTTCACGGAACAACAACTGGTGAAGATATTTTTGATGCCGTATGGAGCATTTTAGAAAAACTTAACTTGCCTGTTGACAAGCTTGTTTCTGTTACAACTGATGGTGCTAAATCGATGACAGGTGAAACTAAAGGTTTTGCGTCACGACTAGCAAGGAAATTACAAGACGAATATCCAGATAAACCGAAAATCAAAGCTTTTCATTGCCTCATTCACCAACAAGTTCTCTGTTTAAAATTATTAAAAATGGATCAAGTACTTAAAACAGTTACAAAGATAGTCAACTTTATTCGATCAAGAGCACTTAACCATCGCCAATTTACTTCGTTCCTTAAAGATTTAGGATCCGAAGATCTTCCTTATTACACAGAAGTTCGTTGGTTGTCCTGCCACAATGTCTTAAAGAGCTTCTATCTGATTTTGGAGGAAATAATATTATTTTTTGAAATGAAAGATGAAAACAACGAAAATATATCAATTATAAAAGATCCATTGTGGGTACAAGACCTAGCATTTTTAATAGATATTACAGGCCATCTGAATAATCTTAATATTACATTGCAAGGCAAAGATCAATTGATAACGAATATGTATGATGCAGTTGCAAGCTTTGTACAAAAACTGAATTTGTTTAAAAATCATTTGCAAAAGAACGTTTTGACGTATTTTCCTACATGTGAGCAGTTAAAAGCACAAAATCAAAGTTGCTCGTTTTCACATCACTCTGCAAAAATTGAAAAAATAAAAGACAAATTCGATAAACATTTGATGATTTCAAGGAGTTCGAAGAAATTTTTTCTCTTTTCACAGGACCATTTGCCTTTGAAGTCGAAAAAGCTCCGACTTCGATACAACTGGAATTAATTGATTTCCAGAATGATTCGATTTTAAAAACCAAATATCGAGAAGTAGGAACTCCGAAAATTTATTCCTATTTAGGTGAAAGATACCCGGAAATTAAAAAATTTGCTGCACAAATTTTAAGCTTTTTTGGAAGTACATACTTATGTGAGAAATTATTTTCATGCATGAAATTAAATAAAACAGCTTACAGATCAAGATTAACTGATAAACATCTATCTGCCATAATGAAAATTGCTTGTTCTCAGTCTTTGAATCCAGATATTGAAAAACTAGTAAGAGGAAAACGCTGGCAAGTTTCCAGTAAAAACAATAAATTGTAGTTTTATAAATATGTAATCAGATAAAATAAATGTTTAAATAAAAGCAATACTATATCAATTGTATATTATTGAAGTGAATTCACTAAACTACATAATATGCTTTAATTACCTATCTATATTCCTGCATTTTCACTTTCAAAATACAATTTTAAGAAAATTTGTGTGATGTGGTCCGCGAGAATCTTACCAGTAGCATAAAGTGGCCCATTGTTTGAATGAGTTTGACATGCCTGGTCTAAAGTCATGTGACATTCTTATAAATCATATAAATTAAGAAAAAATGTAAATCATTGAAACATGCTTAGTCTGACCATGTAATATTTAACCTATATGGAAAAATAATTTTAATATAATATTGATAAATATGACATCTACAAATTGAGATTATAAAGCCTTTAATATCATCAATTCAATCATTCATTGTCCAAACTTTCCAACACAATCTCATCAAAATGTAGATTCTGTTAGAAACAATTGTGATTTTTTTTTATTTTTTCATGCATAGCTGAACTGATGTTGAGATTTGCTTTCATAATTTACTGATGATATGAATAACATTACACAGGAGAGAACATAGACAAATAATTATTACAATTTAGGAATTTTAAATATTAATACAGTCATAATTATTAATTGTCCATACATTTTTCTGGAATATAATTTTATATTTCACAATTGTTTAAAGTTTTTATTATGTAAATATATATATACACACACAATTATACTAGAAATTTAACTAAAGCAGATAACCAAAAGTTGACTAAAGTAATAAAAAAAATTATGGATACATCTGAATTTTCTATTAAGATAAAAAAATAGTACTTCATCTATTGATTGGAAATATTTGATGATTTATACATTCAAAAATGGGTGCAAGGGTGGAGAGGTGAAAGCATACAAATGGCCAGATGGCAAACATGTTTTGGCATTTTTTTCCATCTTTGCTTACACTCTAGTCAAAGACAATTCAATGTCCATTTAATAACTAGATAGTTGGCTATGGGCAAATTCCATGAACAAAATTCTAAGCTTGATCTGAATCTAAGCATCTTTGCAATGATAGGATCCAGCCAAAAATTTGATATAATGCCAATATTAACAATTAAATATCTACACAAATAAATCTAAAATATGTATTTATAACTTTTACTTGTGAAAAATCTTCACTTTAAAATATATTAAAAATGGTAAAAAAAATGTCTGATTAAAGACAAAACATCATAGAATTAAAGAAAAAGTTTAAAGATTCAACACATTAATTAAATATTTGAAAATTATGAAAAATCTGACAGCGATTTTGCTATGATAGATATTTATTAATAAGATATATAACTGATAACTCTAACCTCAAGAGTAGTGCATCACAGTACAGTTATTATCAATATTGAGCTTTAGATAGATTAGGCTCAGCAACACCAAATATATATATATATAGTAATTTCTTTGTGATAAAGCAAAAAAAAAAATATTCTCCTCAAAAATATTTCATAATTATATCTTAGCTGACTCAAAAGTCACAATTAACTACTGTATATGTATGTGAAAATTAAAAACAATCTACAAACAACCCATTGTAGAATGGTGATGGTTTGAGTATCTTTTCGCCTGTGTTTTGACCAATATTAGATGTTTTTTTGGAATTGGATAAATTTCAAACCCAAGTTATAGATATTGTAAAGGATGTGTTCCCATTCCATTCTAAAGTCTATGCATTCATATACATTGCAAAGTATATATATATAATATTATTTGATTTTAAACATCAGTTTATTATTGAAATCTGTGATATAATTTTTTAAAGCTGATATTCTTGAAAATTGTCAAGAAAATAAGGTGTAACTAATTGCTGTCAAAGTTGATTAAATACCATTGCTAAAACATCAAATATATCTAAAATTCTCCTTTGACAGAAAACAAAATTGTGTGTATCTGCATCTTTCAGGATAGCATCCACTGCAGTAATACTGTGGTAGTAATGCTATATTTAATTATTAAAAGATTAACTTTAAAACATTTTTAAAAATAACTTAAACAAACTATTTCCCCATTATATCTAGTTATATGTCATCATATTTTTTTCTGTATTATCTTTTATTTTTCAAATCTATTATCAGGAGAATTTGACATGTTTGAACAATAGGAAAGATGCCCAAGTAAAATGTCAAATATAAAATAAAATTCAGCTCTTTTTCTTATCCCCACTCCCTTCTTAAGTTTTATAGATCATCTGTCACATGAAATATTTGCTTTAAAAAATCAAATATAAAGAACTTAAATCTAGAAATAGATCAATAATTATTTCATACTTAAAATAGTATAAAAACTGTGCAATGTATAATTACTTTTAATTATATATTCATACGGTTAAGTAAAAGTACTTTTCTCTCTTTACTACCCTAGCTCATTTATTGTAAGTTAATAATTAGAAGCTACCAGATGATACTGTAATTTAATTAATATATCCATCTTCAGATCAGTGTCTGGTTTTTTAGTCTTTACCAAATCTGAAAGTAATGCCGCTACGCACCTGACCTTTTTGAACTCATTTTTTCAACTCAGTGAATTACTCAAGGCTTAATAGAAGCACAAGAATAAGGGAAGATGTTCTTGTAGCTGTAGCAAAATGAAAGAGTCAAGTGATGTGTTGGTATTATATATAATATGAAAATTTTTCATACTGACTATATAGAGACTACTACATTAGATTTGTGACTGTACTAAAACTTATTGAATCAACTGAAATGTTTTAAATTAAAACTTTTTATTATGCATAAATGAATTCAACACGAGTGAAAAACTATATTAATTGCACAAAACAAGATATTCATTCAACGGAACAAAGTGCACCTTATGGATGAGGATATTGTTTATAAGCAGTTGGCTTCTCTTAAGCTCACAAACTATATCAAATGTTTCACAAATTCAAATACTTACGCAAATCAAAGTAAAAATATTTATTAGATTGTCTTATTTTACATATAATTATGTGAAAATATATATATACACAATGTAATGTTTACAATTACCAAAGTAAAGAACTAGTGATATTCCACTTTATTAGAAATTATTAATTTCAATAATCTGTGCAAAAATGGAATAATATATTGATTCTATGGTGTTATCATGTGTTGATTATTTAATAGTGGATCTTCCCTACTGTTGTTTTCTGAGTCAGATTACTGATTTAGTGCCTAACTACTAAACTTAGTCAAGCGTTGTTAGCCAAGAGATCAACACAACCGCCTTGCAAGCAAGTAGTTGGTTGCAGACAGTTGTGGGTTCGCATCCCGGCCGATGCTATGACACAAGAAAAAAAAAAACTATTAAACTTAAAAAAATTTTCTAGGATTAACCCCAAAATAAAAAGCTGAAGTACAGAAACAAATTAGATGAGGTTCTTTATCCACATTTGTTAATCTCATCCTTTCAAAAGCCACACTCTGACAATTTTAAAAAGTCCTATAAAAATGCTCTTTAAAGGTGTTGGTATATTAGCTGGGAGATTTGCATGCTCATTTGTTAAATAAAGAGCTGGATCAATTCTCTAGGAAAAAAACAAGACTATTTATTAATATAATATAGGGTTTTTTTTAGCTTAGTCTGCAAACTATATAGTTAGTGATACATAATTTTCAGTGTTAATAAAAAAAAATTAAAAAAAACCTGTAAATACTACCCCTGAAGCGTGTTTAATGCATAATTAAGTATTGCTTTTTTTTTTAAAAAAAAAAAAAAGAAAAAGAACTGATCCCTTTCTTCCAAAATCTATAACGATTGCCTACAACACCAAACGAGAACAATTGCAGGATATATAAAGAACAACAAGTTATCTCAGTGTAGCATTGTCTGCTAAATATTAATAATTAGTAACTATACCTTGATTTATTCAATAATGATTCAGATTTATTTGAAACATTATTTGGGCATACTATATATACTAAAACAGGGGTCTCCAACCCTATGCCCGTGGGCACCATGGCACCCGAAGACCATTTTACGTGTGCCTGCCGCTATATCGAACACGATAAAAAATTATTTATCTGATACAAATAAATTTAATTTTTAAAATTTCTTATAAATTATTGTATTATATTGTAATCAAATTGTAGGGCATACTATACTTTTACAGCGTAAAAGAGTTTATATGTTAAAATATTATTTTTGAAATAAATATTTTTGTACATTATGTGTATTATTAACAATATCCAACTATAAGTTTACCTTGAAAAAATAAATGGTGCCCGTGATCTGGCTGGTATTATAGAATGTGTTCTTAAGTGCAAAAAGATTGGGGACCCCTGTACTAAAGAAAAGTTCAGATTTTAAGATTAAAAAAAGAAATCTCACAGTGGCTACAGAACAGAGAATCTCAAAATATTTGTGATGTCATAGTAGACTTTGATCGTGATTATCAATGATTGATCTTCATTATGCACTACTTCTATGGTGCAGAGTTTCATTCAGAACAAAAACCTTTGGTTCTGTATACAGAGATAAAGATCTAATATCTACAATTTTATACATCAAAAATAAATAATCAAATTATATCAGCATAATTTGTTCCATTAAAGGTATTAATTTGGCTTTGCATTATATGAATAAATAAATTTACATTTCAGTTCCAAACTAGTTATTTATGGCGTCTTTCAAAAATTCATTCAAAGTACAAGAAATTTTAGAAAAATAAAGACCAAAAATGACTTTAAAAGACATTATCACAAACCTACATTTTACCCACAATAAACAATTTTTTATGGGTGCTCAGTCAATCATTCTTTGGTAAGCTTATAAATGTGTTTGTTTGATGGAAAGTAATATCTTGTCAATCAATAAAAAGTATAAAGTTCCTTATATTCAGTAAAACTAAGCAGTTTATATCACCACAAAAAAATTATTTTTATGCACACAGTTAAAACAAGATCAAATTATAACCATTTCAAATTCAATACAAAAAAAAACCCAATTATATCATGGATCATGAAAGATAATCGCAGAGACTTAAAAAAAGCTAGAGATCATGTTTTCCAAATGCAGATGTAAAAAGCAGTGCAAATCATATCCGTAAATAAATTATTAAAATGAAGAACATCACATCATAAAGTGAATCCTCTTAGTTCTCTAGATATTCTAGATTAATGACATTTCTGAATTTAAATAAGTCAATCTACAATAATGGCAAAAATAAACTTTGTAAGTAAATGTAACTACTGAGCGTTAGAGTATTAAATAAAAATTGATATTTATTTTAGAACCCTGAAAAAAATAAAATAAAATTTCTGACTGATTACTGTGAATTTGAAGAATATTGCTTCTCTATCATCAAGATAAAGATGGTTCCTGTATTTTGATCTTTCCTTGAGTAATTTTTCATGCATCAAATAAAAATTAAATAATACTTAAATGATTATGTTCATTTTCTTACATCAAATATTAGAAATATATACAGTATCTGATTTTCAGAAAATGTTTAATAATAAAAAAGCATTAATGTTTAATAACTGAGACACACACAGGCTTATTATATACCTGTGTCTATATATGTAATATATAGGGTATATGAGCACAGACTTTCACATGACCAACCACTCTCCACACTATCTCATAACACTGATACACTTGAACACATATATGTTGAAAAGATAAATAATCACCAATGTACATATTTCATGCTAAACCAGCAATCATCAGTTGGTCCAGATTACCATCTCCACACATATATGCCAATGGACAGGCTTCAATCTACTCCACACTCCAACTTTTCAACCATCCATCCAACTGAAAATCTGATGATGGAATGCTCAAAGGCCATCCTGAGGCCGAGATTCTTGTCACACCCATGTTGACCTAAGGTCACTCTGACCCCTATGTATAGGACATAATCCTTTTAATACATATACAAGGGATGGGTAGACATCTCTACTATGTAATAACTGAGACACACAGGCTTATTATATACCTGTCTATATATGTAATATATAGGGTATATGAGTACAGACTTTCACATGACCCATCACTCTCCACACTATCTCATAACATTGATACACTTGAACACATATATCTTGAAAAGATAAATAATCACCAATATACATATTTCATATGTGTTCAAGTGTATCAGTGTTATGAGATAGTGTGGAGAGTGGTGGGTCATGTGAAAGTCTGTGCTCATATACCCTATATATTACATATATAGACACAGGTATATAATAAGCCTGTGTCTGAGTTATTACATAGTAGAGATGTCTACCCATCCCTTGTATATGTATTAAATGGATTATGTCCTGTACATGAGGG
Organism: Epiperipatus broadwayi; assembly: GCA_028023455.1. NCBI lineage: Eukaryota > Metazoa > Onychophora > Udeonychophora > Euonychophora > Peripatidae > Epiperipatus > Epiperipatus broadwayi. Next base: position 2,597,050 of record JAQFVV010000073.1, on the reverse strand, counting down.
GTCAGTGACCTTAGGTCAACATGGGTGTGACAAGAATCTCGGCCTCAGGATGGCCTTTGAGCATTCCATCATCAATTGGATGGACAGTTGAAGAGTTGGAGTGTGGAGTAGATTGAAGCCTGTCCATTAAAGTATGAGGTTTGGCTATCTTAATATATATCTGAGTACTTGTGGCATATATGTGTGGAGATGGTAATCTGGACCAACTGATGATTTCTGGTTTAGCATGAAATATGTATATTGGTGATTATTTATCTTTTCTACATAAATGTGTTCAAGGGTATCAGTATCATGAGATAGTGTGGAGAGTAGTGGGTCGTATGAAAGTCTGTGCTCATATACCCTATTAATGTTTAATAAAAATGAATAATAAAGAAGTTGATATGGAAATATTTTCTTGCTATAGATTTTTTGTCTAGTCAAACTTTTCCTGAATCAATATGGATGGAAGTTGGAATATGATAGTGTTTTACAGATTATTTTTATTAAAATTCATAATTCAATAGAAGAATTAAAATGAGCACAAAATATTGAGACTTGCAGGAAAGAATGATGTTACAAACAATCACATTAAAAACATGTCTGCAAAACACCACACGACTTTCTTTGCTTATATTTAAAATATGCTTTCAAGAGCAATTCTTGAACTCCGGAGCTATCTAAATCCATATCCCTAGATTAGTTTCTGGCTTATAAATTATGTCAGCAAAGAATTTGGATTTAATGCACTTAGAAGCCTAACAGCTATAAAGCTAAACGTAACTAAATCAAAGTTCATAGTATACGTTATCTTCAGTTTAAATAGTTTGTGTCAAATAAAACTATTTTAATATAATTATTATTAAAATTAATTTTAGACATAATTAAAATAATAAAATATTAAAAGCAACAAAGGAAATTTATTTTTCTTTATTAGCTAGAAATATTTCACAAAATCTTATGGAAAAAAAATAGTAGAATCTCGAAGTGAGAATTCATTGGTAATAAAATAAATCATTATTTGCTAAAGTAATTACAAACTTGCTTCTGGCAATTGTTATTAAGACATAGTAATATACATTTTTAACATTTTTCATAAACATTAAAATAAATAATTATATCAGATTTCAATTTACCAGAAACAAGATTCTACTATTTTTTTTTCCATAAGACAATGACCAATCTTGCTAAATTATTTATTAAAGTCTCTCTACAAGAGATTAGAATTTTGTCCTATGCCATATTGAGCTGTGATAAGGAATTCGTTGTTAAATATTACACAGATTTATTTAATTGGTATATAGATAAAAATCATCAAATGGTTTATTCCTTAGGAGTTCATAAGAAATTTGAGTAGCAGAAATGACTGAACAGGAGCTGCGGTCCGTAGACTGCGAACTCCTGAGTCCGCCATTTTACTACTGTAATAAATCACATAGAAACCATAGATTGAAACTCACTTTAATAAAACAACTATTAAAAAAAAAAAAAAAATCTCAGTTTAATCAAGTAAATGGAAGTGGGCTCAATGCTCAAATATCGCATGATCTCCTGAGCAATTAACCAGACAATCAAAAATATGTATATCTTTAGATATGACTTGATATAGTCATAAAAATTAGAATTATAAATTCAATAGCTACCACCATATTACCACCACTTCATGACACCAACAACAACTTCCTGCATAAGATGCACCTTCAAGAACTAGCCATCACCCAGCTCACCTTAAACTGACATTTAATTCACTGCTGCTCATCTCCGGCTTCACATTACACCTATGAACCTCAGACCCCGAAGAATGTTCTGAAACAATCAAAACACCACCTATGTAACTCATAACCAGCAGACATTTGCCACCCATGAATGGATAATACAACCCTGACAAGACAAGGGCTTTCTAACCATCAAAAATGTAATATCCTTAACAAACACTAGACATCACACAAAAATATGCATGATAGTTATATAATCTATACACAAGGCCCATTCATCTTAAAAGAATACCCATTACCAAGAGACCCAAAAAATGAACTCACCTACCCTTGCCAATAGAGACTTTTTCAAACAGTACCAAGACCCTAATGAACTTTATTACTACATATATGTAATCAAAATTTGTAAAATATACAGGTGTAATCTTTAATGTTTAACTCATAAAATAGATGTAACTCTGTAACACAATTACAAATGAACCTAAGTCATAACTTATTTATATCTGGACACATGTAAATACACCAATACAAATCTATCTGAAAAATTTAACTCTTCTCCCCATTTATATGTGTAAAGCCCCACAAACCTAATTAGTCAAATATATTCAAACTTGTACAAGTATCTGTGAACAAAACTGTAAACACATGTATACAGAAAAATTCTCTATAATCTATTTTAATCTGAATAAAGTTCCTTTTTGAAATCTAACATCAGCATTTTTAAAGATAATAGAAATGATAGTAAATCGAATTAAAATACAAATATTAATTTTAAAAAAAAAAAAAAAGGGGGGGGGGGGGTTATATACATAAACTTAACTTAATTCCATTCTGAAGATCAATAAAGTTTTATACTGGTCATTTCAAAATAAATGACATTCTCTCTGATTTCCCAATAATAGACAAATCTATTTTCACTTAAATCTCTCCATAGCATTAAGCTGACAAAAGCTATAAAACACTTAACTGACTTCAGCAATGGTCATAATCCAAGCAATAAGTTAAGGGTGCTGTATTTTTATAGAACACACAAATTGTCGAACTGCATATATAAAATCTACAAAGTTTAGATTTTTTTTTTTTTTTCAAATGTTTAATTCTTATCATATATATAGATTAAACAAATAGTTAAAAGTTAATAATTTTTAATTATATTTGAATAATATATCTGCATGAATAAATAGTACTGATGGAATAACAAAGTACTGAAAGTAATGATTAACTGTTACAACTTGATCTCAATACGCATTGTTTAGTTATTTCATTTATTTCACATAGAGAACTCAACATAGTATGCTCCCCCTCCCCCCCAATTTATGACCTCAAAATCTCATGATTTCAATAGTCCTCAGTTTCAAAAAATGTACATTAAATAAAAAAAATTGCCTTTTTTTTTTAAAAAAAAAAACATTTTTTTTAAATGTACATACAGTGCAATTATGGCTCTATGATTGCAAATATATATATATTTTCATAAAATAAACTTTATTAATAACAAATTATATATAAGTATTAACATATATAGAGAAGAAAAAAGGAATTTGCATGACCTATGATACATACCATCTAAAAAATATAATCATTATGATTAGTGTTTGAAAGCAGATGAAAGTGATTCTGTTTTATACAGATGAATGCATAATTTATGTTTTATATCATTCTAAAGCAAGGGTGTACAAATAGTGGCCCATGGGCCATATGCGGCCCACTAACAGTTTTTTTTTGTGGCCCACCAAGACATTCAGAAAAATCTGCCTTGTACCGAGATTTCCTTCCCTGAGCGACTGAAGATTTGTCTCATATTTTCCACTAGGATGGCCATGGCAATACACATGCACAGTGTAGATATGATGTGCAGTGCTTTGCCGGTTGATCTGGTTAATTTCAATTTTGTCTTTGCAACAGTAAATATATAAATTTCCAACTTTAGTGAAAGGACCCTCTGAAAAAATGTAAAATCAGTAACAAATGTCATGTGTTTAATGAAGAATGGACAAACAAATATTTCTTTGGTAATGCAGGGAATAAAGCAGTGTTTATTGTGTCATGAAAAAAGGTGTGACCCTTTGCTAATCTTCACTTCCACAAAGTGGCCCCTGACATGGCCTTCCGCCAATCTCCGCTTCCACAAAGTGGCCCCTAAGCCAAACCAATTGCTCACCCCTATTCTAAAGTATAGTACAACTAATAAAAATATTGTTTTGCCAAATTATGCTTATAATACTTCTAAATAAGAATTTTAGAGCATATAAACATGTACTATACCACTCTAAATTACTTTTTCTAAGAACATTGTATTTTTTGTTGTCAAAAGCAAGCCACATAGTTCTAGGAATATGGCATTATAAAGAAGAAAATTTTTTATATTTTTCTCAAACAATTATTTAAAATTAATTATTTGCTTGTGAAAGACAAAGTGTTGTAAGAATAAGTAGTATGGACAGCTTTGAAAAATGTATACCATACCTTCTGAATGATCATTACACAAGAGATCCAGATTTCACTTAAAACAGTTAATGAGGAAGACTTTGGTAAGGATTGTACCAAGTTATAAGTCATTGAAGAACACACATATTTTGGAATCTGGTTATAGTTTTGACAAATGGGAGGGGGATTGACCATAGATGTCTATTAGGATATGTATATTTTTTCAAACCTTTAAATGAAACATTAACCAAAGATTTTAATATTATAATGATCTAACAGATTGGTCAGTAAAAAAGGAATGATATGGAAGAGAAGCAAGTAATGTATATTATAGTTGGAGGAGTAGCTTTCATGATTAACAAACATTTTGATGTATATTTTAACTTTGATGTAGAAGATACATGATTGAGAATATATTAGATTAATATCATCTTATAGGGAAAAACAAGCATTTGTAATTGATATTAGATGTGAAGATGATCTCTAAATGTTTGATTTTATTGTGGACATAAGATTTTTAGCAGTAGTCCTGAAAAGATGCATCCAGCAAGTATACCACCCAGAATAGTATTAATTATACAAACTTTTACTATAGAATAAATAAAATCAAAAGCGTGTGAAGTGCTTGAAAGAGAAGCTATACGAGTGCACAAATCTGGAAAGAAAGCTTTTTTGTATTGACTTTGCTGATAACAAGATGATTTGGATTATGGTTTGTGTTTTAGATAAGTCTATTGGAATTCCAAAAAAAGATGAGTATGTACCTGTGAAGAATTAAGATAGATTGTGGCCTGTATTGCAGACCCTGTTAATGATTTGAATCTGTTCAGAATATGAAGAACAAAAGGAATATTCTGCATGTCTGTGAAGGTTATCATTAACAAAGATATCATTTTAATAAAGAAGAAGGGATCTTTTATGCTCTGCTCAATTTCTTTAATCATGGAGTCTATATATATTATAAATAGCAGTGATGCAAATAATGAGCCCTCTGGAATACCTTGTCTTGATTGAAATGGTTAAGAGAGGCACACGTAATTTTTTTGACAGATCTGTATGTAAGATAATACATTTATGGCAATAATTAAATGTGTATGGCTTGGCAGAAGTTTATTTAATGTGCTAAACAAGTATTCCTTTACCAAGTCAAAAGCAGTCTTAAAAGTCAACTTGGCATGTGACATAATTTGTTAATTTATTTTCTTGTGCATACATATTGACTCCTATGCTAAAAGGATAGCTTTATCTGCATGACAGGTTTTAACTGCATGTGATGAGGAAAGTGGAGGAAGGATTGAATTGTGTTACAGCTTGAGGAGTTGAATTGATTTCATCAATACATTGTTTTATAAGGTTATTTGAATGATAATATGCTAATCGATCAGAACAACAGAACATACATTTTAACATACACATATATACAGTAGCATCCATATTTTCAATTGAAGAGAGGTTCTGCAATTGATAATACTTAAGTTCATTTGGGTATTATATCTTTTGCATTTCATCAATAAATTTCCTAATAAAGAGGATACCAATAAGTATGACTTTTTGAGAGATAGAAGAGTGTCTTTATATGTAATTCTTACATGTTAATATTTAATAAACCATAAGTGTACCTAGATAATTGGTTATCACATATAAATCACATCCTCCCTCAGTCAATGCTTACCATTAATCAATAGAAAATCAGCAATCTATTATCAAACTAGCATTCAGATAATAATAAATGGAAATTTCTTCAGTGCTATTTTTATCACATATTGCCGATATTCTACTGATTAATATTAAGCATTGAATGGTGGTGAGGTTATTTGTGTGTATATATATATATATGTTAAAGGCATTAGTACTTTTTGTTAAAAACTTATACAATATTTGATTTTTTCTTAATTATTTTTGTTAACATGAATAATTTTTAAAGTAAATTTTGGTATATGTATGTTAAAAATGTGTGCTACATATATGTATGTGTGTGTTAAAATGTATGTTATGTAAGATTCATTACTATTCGCAAATTTCTTTTCCTGCAAATCAAATGAGGTGGATAAATAGAAATTATTGCATATATATTTTTAAAAAAAGTTCATTCCGTGTAAGGATATATATATACATGAATGTATACAGAAGAGAATTTTGTGTTAAGTAGTGATAAAAAAGTCAATCGTTGTTAGCAGAGAGATCATCGCAGCTGACTTGCAAGCAAGTAGTTGGTTGCAGACGGTTGTGGGTTCGTGTCCCGGCCGATGCTATGACATATGAAAAAAAAAAGGAGTGATAAAAGGCAATGACAAGCTACAAATGAGGGTTATTAAGTGGCTGATCATCATCTCTAAGCATTGATTATTAGTAGAATATTTGTAAAAAAAATTTAAAAAAACTCTACATAATTGAAATTAACTATTACATTCGCTCACTTGGGTGTATGATCGAGTTTACAGGTAATGAAAATAAGTTGTTTTTTTTTAAAAAAAAGCACGAACTTTCACTATAGATCATCTAATATGCATAGACATTGTTTAAGTAAGTTTGATGTGTCTTAATTTTAAATTATTAATTCCACATCGATTTTAAATAGTTATATTTAAATAAAGATTAAAAAAAATGCCCGTTCCAAATTATCTTAGGCTTCTCCTTAATAATGCTAAGAGGGAGGAATTACATAAAGTAATTAAATTTAAACAAACATGCTTCATAAATAATTGATTTAGTCCAAACAAAATTTTATTAGCAATCTTTAAGACATTACACAGACAATTTAAAAGTATATAATTACAAAAAAAAAAAGCATCTGAAGATCTTATGATAATTTAAATGCGTTATTTTGCAACTTATGTCCAGAGATATCGTGCACTATGCTAAACATGTAAATATAGTCAAACATACTAATAAATAAATTTGTCCATAATGTTGTTTCCAAATAACTAATAATGATTCCAACACAACTGAATTTAAATAACTATATAAAAATAAATTATGAAACAATATATATTCAGAAGAATATGAGTAAATGTGTTGATTTAGTTAAAGGACCTGAAAAGTTGAGTAGTAAATGGGCATTAAAGGACAATTGGAAAATTTAGCATATATTTGTGTGTTTGTTGTTTGTTTTTTTAAGTTAATATATATGATATATGTAAACAATTAGTTAATTATGAATAAGGTTTTATTTGTAGATATGGTTATTAGAAATATATGAGAAATATATAATTTAGTTTAATGTATAAAGTAGTATATAATTTATGGTGTATAATATATAATCAGAGGGGATTTGAACCCAAATGTTCAAGCTCCCTTTAGTCATCCATTTCAAATTATACAACCGATGCGCACTACTACATACATGTAAAAAAGATAAATAATCACCCATAAATAATCGTATTTCGTCTAAACCAGCATTCATCAGTTAGTTGGTTCGGATCATCATCTTCCATACACATATATATAATAAGAGCTCCTATGTATATATTTAATTGTAGTTAATAAGGTATAAAATATACCTATATATATATAGGGGGGGGGCTATATATACTTAAATAGATTATATAATACTTCACACATTACGCCAATAATTCTATTTTTATTTTATGTCCCTTAGTACTTTCGAAGGGTGAGGCCTTCATTTTCAAAGCTCTATAAAATTGTAGTGTAGACTGTTCTGCTTGAGAAATGCAAAATTATGCAAATCAAGTTTGCCATTTCTTGGAAATGGCATAGAACGTATCTCTTATTTATGGAATTAACATTCAAAACAATGAAAGTACTAAGCGACATATATATCAAGACATATTTCAATTTAAATAGGTTATATGATTATATAAAATGATTATGTACAATGGATGTTAGAAGGAGTATTGATAGATATAAGGGTCATAGAAAAGTGTATATATTTGGAAAAGACTCTAATACAAGGTGAACACCAGTTCAATAATAATAAAAAAAACATTTATTTTTACTTAGTTGTTTAATCTCAATTGTGTTGGAATCATTATAACTAACTTGCATAAATATATATTAAAAACAAATGCAATAAAATAATCAAATGATTTATTGCTCAGGAATTCATAATATGTTAAATGGCAGAGCTGGAGCTTCAAACTATGGACCTCAAATTCCAGAATCTGCCATTCTTAAACCAATTCTTTAATATTCTTCCAAAAGTTTAAAAGAGAAAAAGCCTTCTGACAGTAATCCAGATAATATCATTAATTAATATTACAAAAATCACACTTTTCTTTATGTTTGCCATAATATCCTATAAATATAATTTGTCCAAACTTTAAACACTTTTTAGCAAAACTCTTTATTTGTACATTCACAGTCACCTACGTTTCGATTGACCTGCAGTCTTCTTCAGAGCAAGTCTATTTTGATCTTCTATTGGAAAAATAAAGAGTTTTGCTAAAAAGTGTTTAAAGTTTGGACAAATTATAAATATCATTAATTAACAAAAATATTTCCTCTTTCCTTTTTTAGATACCCTTGTACATATAATTGTGAAAGTTCACTTTCTATCTTAATAATCATATCAACACTTTTTTTTTACACTGAATGTAAAAAAAAAAAAATCAGAAAAATATGTAGCAGGAAAAAAAAAGGTTGTGCTAGTATCCATCGCAAAACACATATCACACTCTAGTACTGCATCAAAACTTAATGTGAAATGAATATCCAAGTATTCTTAGCTGAAGAGGGAACTAAATCCTAAGACAATTCGGCTGTCAGATCAATGAAATAATAAATATCAACTATAAATACTAATCCACAAATTGCTTTACCTTGAAAGTAGATCAAATTTCTGCTATTTTACTCTCAAAAAAAAAAAAAAAAGTAGTATATTACAATAGGAATAAATTTAAAAAAAAACAATATAAAGGAACTTTACATATTTACAAATTTTGTTAAAATTAGAAAAAATAAAGCATTACATACTGTTAAACATACAAAATTGTTATGAATATATAAGATATTGAGAAATTATAGTTAGAATATCTCACTATAGGTTAGAGCACTGATGAATAAGTGACTATGTAGCTGCAAATATATCTGGAGGAGTAATTTTTTTCTCTCTATTAGTTTATTTTTAAATGTATTCAGGTGTCTTCTTGTATTACTGCTGTAAACAAATAAGCATCTTGTCCACAACAGAACATAAAATATGAACGTGATGGTTCTTATTACTGCAAAACAAGCTTTTGGAAAAAAAGTTAATTGTTGATTGAATTGTACTGTTATTTTTTCCTAAGTATTTTTGTGATGTATGACTGATCATTTGAAGAATACTACACTTAAAAAAAAGTTTTTGATCTTCTTCTTCCTTGATACATAATTCATATATAGTTTCTGTGCTGACAAAATTTCTCTTATACCTCAAAATGTATAATGTAAGCAAAGACCACATGTTTGTTTTGAGCAAAAAATTTAAATATTTTGGCTCAAGAGTCTATTACTTAACTTCTTATCAGCAGCCTATTATTAATGCCAAAGTATTGGATAATCAGCCTTTTCATTTATATTTGGATATAAAAGGGCATGAATTTTCCAGTATTGCCATTTCTCTTATGGAAATATTATCTTAATATTTGTTATTTGGTTAATTGGTACTAGAATTGTTTGAAGATGTTTTGTATATGCAGGGTGTTTGTCTGCTTGTGTTATCTTTTATCATGGCTGACATAAAGTTAATAGACTTTTGAATTCTATATATGTAAATTGAATGTAGCCTAATACACTTTATGAGTACTATGAAGATGTAATTTTCTGAGTGAAATTGTAATTGATTTTTTTCTCACAAGAGCTTTCTGCACAGTGAATAAACATTTGAGATGAATGATTTTGCAAAGATTATGATAGGTAAGTAGTAGGTTATCTTTGTGATGATAAGCATGTTGATAAGAGTCATCTTAAAATAGAAGAGAGGTATGCTTTTGAAAGTGATGATACCATGTGATTTGTTGATTGCAATAATTTTATCTTGTATCTGCTTTCACATACCCATATTGCTCAGATAAAAAGGAAAACGTTAATATGCAGTTGGTAAGCCAAGAAATGTGTTTGTATATATCTTACCTGTGCATATATTCCATGCACATGATTTGTCAAAATTGAATTCAAGTTTGTGGGAGTTGGTTGGTAAATTCCTTTATGATTTTTACTAATATTGAAATTTCTTTTTTGTTGTTATTGTTGAAAGAAAAACTGCAATATTATACATATATGCTTTGCAGGTTATACTATAACCCAATGTGGAAATATAAATGCCTGGAAAGTGTATCCTTAAGGTATTGATTGACTTGGGATTAAATGAGGGAGACATTTTTCCACTTAATGTAATACGTATTTCCCTGTTTATAAGTAAATTTGTAAACACATATAAAATAGATTTAGATATGTTAGTATTTTCCAAAGATTTTAAGAGAATATCAATTGGTATGGAGTTAAAAGCTGCTTTAATGTTGAGCTGCTCTACCACTGGGTTGTATTTCTTTGCATTTTGCATCATATCATGCTGCTAGTGCTGTTGATGATCATTCTTTTAGCAAATTGAGATTGGGATGGCAGTAGTAATAGAAGTGTCCCCATCTTGTTTTTTAATACCTTTTCAAGTAATTTTATCCTTAATAGACTCATGGATATTGGTCTTATATTTTGCATTATGAATGGCAATATATTTTTCTGTGTGGATGGGACAATTGCTATTAGATATAAATTATGAATTTCATAAATTTCCTTTGATAGGAAATTAGCCATGTCTGCAAAATATTTTGAGATAAATTGACTTAAGTGTCAAATACAAACATTGGTATGCCTGGAAGGCATGCATGGAAAGATTCGAGCATATTTTCCAAACTTTGTAAAAAATCTGATGGTTTGAACAATGCTTGTTCATCTGTTGTTCAGGTTTGAAAAATGTTATTGTAATTTACCTATAGAGTGTGTATAAATTGATGTTAACATATTATCACCAGTCACAACTATGTTGTCCATTAGTACAGCAGTAGGGCCTTAAAGGTAGAAGATTGTTTTACTGCCCATCTGATATAGTGTCTTGATCAAGTATATGAGAAAGTTATTTTTATTGTAGCAATGTATTACTTTAATACATCACGTTGATTTATAAGTTTTTTTAAATTTTAATATAAATTGCACACTTCATAATTCTTTTGTACAGTTCATCAGTGAGGACTAAGAGTCTTCTAGAAAATGTATTAGACATAGTAACATAGTTTTGAAATTGTTTGTGTGAATGACATCGATCTTTGTAAGGGTCGAGTAGTTTATCTTTCAGCTTGACAAGTAAAATATAAATTTCAGAATATAGATGTTCTATAATTCTTGTACACAATAGCAACCTTATTGTTTTAGGGTTGTATTGAGTGGAATGTATAATTAGATCTAGAATTGCAATTATTGCAGAGTGGTCTTACAATAGAACAGGGAGTAGTTGGATTGTGAGTGATACAGTAAAGGCAAATAAAAACTAAGTAACTCAGTGATTAATAATTGCTACTGTTAATTAGACTGTATTATTTGTCAGAAACTCCTCACTACTTGATAGTAGAAGATTAAAGAGATGTAACCATTTGGACACAAATGTAGTGTATTATGTTGAAATCTCCCATTAGCAAAATGGGAAGTGAAAATGATGCTAATAATAAATTTATGATTTGAATGATTCTATTCATTGTTTTATGGTTTGGATAAATCATCATCATCAATCGACCCAGGATGAAGGTCTCTCCAAGTGCAATCCAGCTCCGATCTTTAGCTTCTCCATATAATTATCCCCTGCACACTTTTTTATTTCATATATATATATACTATATTTAAGCTTATATTCTTATGATGCACAGTATTAGAAAATGATCATCTATGTACAATATTATAAATAAATTAAATGGACCGATCTCATAATAATCACTCCTGCATCTCCTGAAGGTGCTGATGCCATCTTTAAAAAAGCTAAGTAGCCCATTCTGTTAATATAAACAGAAGGATCTACTTGAGTTGCAGTATATATTTTTGTTTCCACTAAACCACATATAAGTAGTTATGCAAGGTCTAGCCATTTCACTACTTGGATTTTTTTTACTTTTTTACATAAACCATAATAGAAATCCTTGTACTTAGAGCAATTTTGTATTTGTAAAACCTGCTTTTAGGATTTCTTTCCTATAATTCACCCTGTTATACATATAACTCTTTAAAAACTAAGTTAAAGCATAAATAATAAAGTTGGAAGTTTTATTTCTAAGTGTAAAATATTTGAAAAAGTTGATAAAAAAAAAAAAAAACATCACTATATTATTTTTGGTAACATTTAAAAAGAAAAATTATTAATAATTAAACATAATATTCTAATGTTCAAAACAATTCCAAAAAGTAAATACAATTTGTACACTTTACTTCAAACACTTCATAACAAAATTTTATTATATATATAACCATAAAAGAAGCTAAGATATATATATATAAAAAACCTTTCGGAAATGAATTAGTATTAGGTAGATTAAAAAAGATTTATAATATTTATGATTTATAGTTGTAAAATAAAAAGATAATAAATATAAAGAAAACTTGAAAACAGAAGATTGCATTAGGTCCTCAAATCTAGGTGCAGTGCTCTCAGATACAAAGCTCCTCAACGATGCAAATCACAAACTGGATATTAGTCTGGGAATTTTGGATGAGTGCAAACCTTCCTGCATCCCATTGATTAATAAGGCTTGCAATGGGTGGACCTATTGTAAGGACATTTTGCTAGCGTTAATAACAATTTGTGTAAGCATAGAAAATAGTAATCATGTGATGTTTTGGTGGTTTTATACCATTCCTGCTTATGGGATCTTGGTGACTATGGTTTTTGATAAATCAAGGACACCAAAATATATGGATGCTGAATTGGATTCAGATCTGTATGACTATACAGGTGAATGAGCTTGGATTGAAAACATTAAGGTATTTTTGTTTTGAACTCCTAGCTTTACAGTTAACTAAACAGGTAAAAAGTGGTTGCTGGAGGTTTGCATTGGATCTAGATGGAGTGCTCTCAGATCCAAAACTACTTACTGATGAAATCTATGAATTAGAAATTAGTCTGGGGCTATTAAATGAGTAAACACTATTTTATGCACAAACTTCCTGTATCCATTGATAGCTAAGGCTTGCTGCGGGTGGGTCTACTGTATGAAAAGTTTTCTACTATTTTTAAGCTTATTAATTTTAAATTTATTAATAAATTATAAATTTTGATATGTTAATTTTAAAGTTAGAACATTTTTAATGTTTTAAAATTAATGTACATCTACTTACGAAAAGAATGATATATAAAAGTACTTATCAGTCACTATTAATAATACTGGTTTTTTTTTTTTTTTTTGTTATTGCTTTAAAGAAGATGAAAGTCTTTCAAGCCATCAGGATCCATGACTTAGGTAGAAGATAATTTAGGGATAGTTTTTTTTTTATGCTCTAACAAAATAAATATTTAGATATAATTTATTTTCAAATATTTATTTTGATAATAAAACTGATAAAGAAAAAATCAAAATTTCATAGTACTTGAATCTGATTGATTTCTACACATGTACACATATATCAAATTACCTCAAATGTTAGGAAATTTTTAGCTATGCCCTCTGTGAATTAAATGTTTAGAGCATGCATGTCAAAACAGTTAATTCAAAAAACCATCTCTTTGAACTAGCTGTAAAGATATTAAATATTGAAACACAGGCCAATTCAAACAGAGGGCATGAAATCACATAAGCAACAATCTTTAAACTGCTCCTAAATAAACATGTTTAGTATTATACACAAAGACAGACTAAACAATAGTCGTTTTTAATCTGTGAAACTCCAAAATACAGATACTATACTGCTATTTGAAATAAATATCAAATCACCTTAATTGTTAAAAAATTTTCAGCTAAAAAAAACGTTTAGAGCCTGCATCTCAAAACAGCTAATTCAAAAAATACCTTTTTGAACTATAGACTTTCATACTCTCTGTTTGAATTAGTCTGTGTTTCAATATTCAATATCTTTGCAGCCTGTAATTCAAAGAGACCTTTTTGAATTAAATGTTTTGAGATGTGAGTATAAATGTTAATTTACAGAGGGCATAGTTAAAAATTTCTTAATGTTTGAGGTAATTTGATATTTAATATTTATTTCAGATAATAGTATGCACTAGAAATATTATATACCCACATACTTGAAAGCAAAAATATATAGAAAACAAATAATTTAAAATGTAATTAATATCATAATAATAATTCCAATGTTCAAATATTTAAAAATAGTTTTGCATGAAGATAATTGAGTTTGATAAAATATTAAAAAATATAATAAATAAAATAATTGAAATTATACATACTTAAATATTCTGTCAATTTATTTTAAGTTTTCTACATAAATGAACATTTCAATATATATAAAAGATTTTTTTTTAAATAAGATTGAAGAAAAATTGTAATAAAAAAAAAATAACTATTAGACAGACTCATGTTTTTTTAAGCTAGAAATTACAGGAAATTATCTACAAGAGAATATAAATCGGCATGCATAATGCACAAGATTATTTTCTAGCCGTCTGCAAAGATTACTAAGGAAAAAATTGAGACTCTGTGAAATGATTAAACATTGCACAGGTAAAAGAAATTAAGCATAGAGTTAAAAGCATGGGGGAAATGTAAGTGACTCTAAAGATGTATTCCAACATAAATCATATTTCATCATTTGATCCAAGTTATTACTAGTATCACAATAATCATGGTCATTGCTTTCTACTTATCTAGTAACATCAATTCAATTCTCAAATGTCATTTTATTGGCATGTTATAAGTTAAACTTAAGACATATCTTTATAGTTGATACTAAAAAAAAAATCAATTTTCAATGTCTTCAGAACAAATAGGAACCATTAAGAATAATTTGATGCAAGTATCATGTTTTCTTTATTCAAAAAACTTCTAAATAATAGTATCCTAAATAAAGTATATTAACTCATGATTGAAGATTGTATTAATCTCATGGTCTGTTTATATGGATAACAAATATTTATTTACAGAAAAGCTGTTATCAAAAGTTTCATGTGAATGTAAGATGGGTTGGAATATCGAATCAAGAGAAGACTATAACAAATAATATTTGTTCATCGTAATAAATAATTCAGTCATTGCATGCAACCAATCCATTCCAGCATTTCAATATTTAAAACTATACTATAAACTATGATTTGACATATTAAATTTTGAAAGTGCAGTATAATGTATGTCAAGATACATGTACTGTTATAATTTTAATATTTTTAAAATGATAATTAAATATATTAAACTTAGATGCAGTTAAATTATTATAAAAATAACATTTGAAATAAATACACTTAATACTTTTCATTAGATAATATAGATGAAAATGTACAATTCTAATGATATTAATGAGTATGCAAATAATCTTATGGCTTATCAAATATGTAACATTAAGAATATAAACCTATTTATGGAACAAATCTCAAGCTAGACTTCTGAAGAATCATATTAATGAACTTATAAACAATGCCCACATTTTATTATAAAATTAGTATTGACATAACAAAAAGTGGGCATTATTTTACAAGTTCATTTGTTCTATTAATAAATTTATGAAAATATGTATCAATAATTTTTTTTTTAAAAAAAATGTATTAATAATTTACATTGTATATATATATATACAACATTGGTATTTACATGCATTGTATATTTTCACCTCTGTTGTATTGTCAAATTGGTATATGGATTGAAAACTTTAATAAAGATATTGCAAAGCATTTAATGCATTAAGATGTGCTTATATATTATTGCTATTAATATTTAAAAAAAATGCTGTAATTAACTATTTGATTTTACTTTTAATGCTTTAAGTATTCAAATCAATAAGATTTTTGAAAATTAATGCAATTATCCAATCACTTTTTTCATGTTTTTTTTTTCCCAATGTTGCTATTATGAAAAAAGTATAATGAAATTACATATATCATACTAAATCCTCCCTTATCCCATTCACTACCATCACCACCATCCTCCCAAAAACGTTACTTTATAAAATTAGAAAAAATATCAATCAGAAACACAAGAAAATAAATCACTTCTATAATAATAATAAATGTAAAAAAAATATTAGTAAAAATTTGTTTTTTGTTTTAAAGAAGAATCCACTAATTAGCATAAAAATAAGTATGTATATTGCCTTTTATATACGTAAAAGCGTTGGTAGTCGAGTAGTCAGCACAGCTGCCTTACAAGCAGTTGACCCGAGTTTGCAGTTTTCTAGTTCGCTTCCCTACCGATGCTTTGACACGTGAAAAAACTGGATTGTGCTGTGCTGTCTTGTCATAAATACGATAAAAAAATTATTATGCACAACTCCTCAAATACAATTTTTGCATAAGTAACAATGTGTTAGAAATGTATTAAACATTGGGAAAAAAAGGTTTAAACTGTACACAATGTCTCAACTTGAATGTAGGCAAAAAAAACTAATCATTTACATAATTTTTAACATGGAATTGTCTACATATTTGAATTTACATAGAATTTAATTATGTCTAAAATTACTAATTGCTACAAAGTGTTTGCTTGTAACTGATCAGTTAAAAAATGACATAATTGTGAAGAAGGACCATCAAATGCCTATTAGAAAAAATACAAATGAAGATCAGCATACCCAAAGATGATAATAAAAAAAACATAAGGAAAAAAATTCGCATACGATTTAATTCAGATCAAGAGAGAACAACTCTTTGAAAGTAAGGATATAAAAATAGAATTGATGATGATAATAAAACAAGATAAAAAGGTTTTAATACATCCTAGAAATGTAATTAAGTTGTAAAATGACAAGAAAAAAGTAGTGGTTTATCATAAGATAAAGATAAGAGTCATTCTATCAGAGATACAGGTGACAGAATCTTTTAGGAGATTAAAAAAAACAGATGGATGGCTATGACAGAAGTTCTTTAAAAGTTAGGAGTGCTTAAAATTTATTAAGAGATAGAGATTATTTTAGAGATAAAAATGCTGCATTTTTTAGAGACAGATTTGGCAGAGGATCACCATTGAAAAAAAGGAAAAGGGAATTTTAAAAAAGATAAAAAAATAAATGAAGATAAGAAGATAAGGAAGAAGACTGGAGCTCTGTCAAACATTAAATTATTTTTATATTGTTTTCTTTTAAAAATAATAAAATTTATTTGGTGGGATACGATTCTAATTGAACTATATATTCAATTAAAAAGTAATATATATATACACACAAGCAACAACATATATATATAACCTGAAATTAAAAAATTGATATCGACCATGTTGAAAAATCCTGTTATTTTATGCAATATAGACAAAATATACATATATAAAAGAGGTCAAATGAATGTAAAAAAAGAAATAATCAAAGGCCGAATAAATAATGAAAAAAAAAAAACTGCATAACAATTATCTAAAGAAACATTCTGTACAATATACGCAACAAAACAAACTATTTATTGCATTATATATATTTTAAAATTTGTACATTTTTCAGAATATCAAGATTTTGTCTTTACTATACTTTTTTTTTCTTATAGATAAACAGTAACACAAAATGCTAGAGATTTGAGCAATTTTCAATCCTAGTTTTGCCCTCATTGGAATAATCAACTAGTTTGGCTAATTTTTACCTTCATCGAATGGTCAACTAGTTTGGCTACTTTCTACCCTCAACTAGTTTGGCTAATTGGGAAGCTACTTGGATTTAAAAAAAAAAAAAAAAATCCTAACCCTTATTAGAAACTAAAAATACTTTTTAAGTTTTAATCAAACAGAATTCAAACTCAGCACGCTAACTACTATACCACAATCTCATTATACTTACTATAAGTTGTTCTTTTTTTAAAAAATAATCACCAATTTTTAATTTTAATAACAAGAGTGAAAGTAATTGTATCCCTTCAAAATATCTTCATTGGATAAATTAAATACTTTTTCAAACTTGAAACACGACAATATAAAAACAGTTTAAGTATTTTAAATGTATCAAAAGATTAAAATAAAATTTCCTTTGGTTTTCATTCCAGCTTGTTTAAGCATTTCTCAATATAAAGAACAAAACTACTTCTACTTAGATGTGATATGTTAGACTATTTCCACCATCTGAGTTAGTTCTGCCAGCTAATATAAACCTGAGTAATCAAGATAGTGATAGAATATGGATAATCAGTAGTGGATAAAGATTTATTAAGGACTACTATCTGACACCTAGTCAAGCTTTTAATTGGGGGCAAATCGAGAATGACTAACTATTTAAAAGTAATGATTAAACAGAGATCATGTAATAGTTTTGTTTGGTTTTAATTTTTTTTTTTAACATTTTTTGAGAGTGCTTATAGTCTTTTGTAAAACTGAAAATTAAAAAATTCTTAATTAAAAATTAATTGGCACATTTAAGTACATATGCTCCAAAATGCACTCAGCTGAACACTAGTAGCTGTCCAATATTGAGTATATGCTATTAATGAATTATGCTTCTAATTTTGTATTCCCTATCATTATATTCATTGCAAACCATCTGTACTTCTTTAGAATTAAAAAATATAATAAAAATGCTGTGATACTGTAGAATCTATTTTAGATTTGTAATATCTGCTTTCATCATCATTTTCAATCATTATCGATCGACTGCAGGATGAAATCTCTCCAAGTTCAATCCATTTGCTCCAATCTCTAAACTTTCTTCTTCACATCATCCCAGCTCATTTTCTTATTTCATCCATCTCACCTGTGGTCTCTTTCTAGGTCTTTTACAATCTCTTGGAATCTAGTTTAAGATTTCAACTATCCGTCTATTATCCTCTCTTCTAACAATATATTCAACCAAACTCCATTTCAGTTTCTTAATTCTTTCGATGATGTCAATAATACCTGTTTGTTTTCTCACCCATGTAATTCATTTTGGATCTCTTCTTGTTACTTTAATTTTGCATCAATGTTCATTCTCGATTTGTCACAGCAGATAAAACAGCAACTTAATTGCAGTCATTTAATTATAACATTCTCTAGAATCAATTTAACTTTATTACAATATACTTGTTATTTTTTTGTTTTTAAGGGGGGGGGGGTCAAATTAAATAAGAAAAAAAAGCATTAATATTGGTACTATGGCACTATTTATGCTAACAAAAGGATTATTTAGTCAATTACTTTATTTTAATCTTAATTTTTTTTTTTTTTAATTTTCTGAAAACCAGAGTTACTCCAACTGAGCTCCAATATTTTGGAGATCTTACAAATCTTCATAAAACTGCAAGTGAAATTAGATTTGAGGACTACTATTGTATATTGTATCTCTTTACAAATTCATAAATGAATTTGTGGTTTATTTCAAGTGCATTATCAAATAACAATAGATAAAATATTATAAAGAAATGTAGATGGTACTATGGAGAATTGACTATGCTCCAGTTTGTTTCATATATTTATAATATCATTGTTATAGAAAGAGAGAATAAAAAAACATCCTTTATTAAATAACCCAATGCAGTGTAAATGCTCTATAACAGTCCCTCAAAGAGAAATAGCAAAGGAGGTGTTACTCACCCAGATCGGTAAATGTTCAATGGGGAGAATTTTGAGCAGTTTTTTCTTCTTGTTTTACTTTCCAAGAATAGCTATAAATACCCTATTTCAGACTAATATTGATTGATTATCTGTGCTGGCTATTTGAGAAACAAAAAAAGGAAATCTATAAAAGTTTCTGACTCAAAAAAAAATTTCCCCCATTCATCCAATTAAATTCAAATCCCATGCCAAAGTATGATACACAGACGCACTTATCACTATACTATGAGGATCTTATGAAAAATTATTTGAATTTATAATTTCACGAATAGAAAATTGAAGATTCACTGTGTCAGTTTAGCTAACGATAAATGATGCTTACAGACCCTTAAACTACTTTTAAATATAGTGAAAACACAATTTATCACTTAACTATAGACACTGGAAAATAATAATAGAAGCAATCCATAAAAAATCATAGCGAAGAACAATGTCATGATTATTTGCTGAAGAAGATGTAAACTATAACTCAGATTTTATAATTCAAACATTCCTTAAAAAAATATGCGTGAAAAAAATATTTAATATTGCAACACTTATATTGTAACCTGAACTACTGTATGTGATTAGACAATTGCAACTTTTATATTTACATCCTCTACCAATCATGATTTTAATTTTACAATTAATATAGGTTAATTATTTTAAAAATTGTGATTCAAGATTTTATAAATCGTGAAGAATTTGATTCAACTTCACTTAATGAAAAAAATTTTGAGCGATATTTGTTATGAAGTAAAGTTTATATTTCAATCAAAAAAGAATCTTTTTCAAACTAAAATGTCTTCCCCAATTTCTGTTACTGTGTTATGTACACAAACCATACAATATTTCCAATTGTTGAATGCTTTCATTTTCAACACTATTTTAAATTTTACTTTTTCATTTAATTAATAAAATGAATACAAATATAAATAAACCAATAACAGACATAAAATATAAACTAGGATAATAGATGAAAGTGATGCAAATTAGTATGCATAGAAAAGCTTGCAAAGGAATTAAAATTTATGATCATTCTTACTGAAACATTATTTCTGACAATGTTTCCAAATTTTCATTTAATTCAAATACATATATATTCAACTCCCTATATCTATCCACTCCATCTTATACAACTAGAACACTTGACCACATACATGTGAAAAAGATAAATGGTCTCCAATATCCATATTTCGTGCTGAACCAGCACTCATCAATTGGTCCAGATTATCATTTCCTATACACATATACAATCACTGCTCAGTTTATATTAAAATAGCAAATCTTCAAACTTTAATGGGCAAGCTTCAATCTTCTCCACTCCCCAACTCTTCAGCTATCCATCTCATTGAAAATCTGAGAATGGAATGCTCAAAGTCCTTGTTAATGCCAATATTATTGTCATACGCATGTTGACCTTAGGTCAATCTGACCCCTCATACACAGGACATAATTTGTCATTTAATTATGCAGAAGAATGATAGACAAAATACAGGGAATTTGAAAATTTGAGTTCAAGTTTCTTATAATTACATTATGTTTAGTATAGACAATATACATATATTTAAATATTACATATTCAGCCTGTATTCTGCCCATCCTCTTCTGTATAATTAAATAGACATATTAAGATCCAATGTGTAAGGGGTCAGATTGACTTAAGGTCAACATGGGTATGACAATAATATTGGCATCAACAAGGGCTTTGAGATTTTCATCCTTGAATTTTCAATAAAATGGATGGCTGAAGAGTTGGAGAGTAGAAAAGATTGAAGCTTGTCCATTAAAGTTTAAAGATTTGCTATCTTAATATAAACTGAGCACTGATTGTATATATGTGTGGGAGATGTTGATCTGGACCAATTGTTGAGATCATTTATCTTTTTCACATTATGTGATCAAGTGTTTCAGTTGTTTGAGATGGATTGGATAGCTTTAAAGTCTGAGTTCAAGTTCCTTATAATTACATTGTTTAGTATAGATAATATATATATATGGACAGCAAAAAAAAATTATCCATATAGCATAATTTATCGAACTATAATTTATCAATAAATTAAAATGATAAAATGAGAGAAATCCTGAATCTGAAAAAAAAAAAAAAACTTTTTAATGGAAATAATTCTGAAAGTAAAAAAAGGTAGATTCAGCTTCACCTGTATAAAGAGATAATAATGTCTAGCATCAGTATTTAAGTAAAACTCAAGTTTATATAGACACTTTTATTCATGTATTTTTTTTTTTTTAGCTAATAAAATTTTATTTTTTAAAAAAAAACAATTGAGAAAAACAAAATATGCAGAAATAATGGATAAAAGTTTTATTATATTTTCAAAATAATTAATAAAACAGAAAAAAACTGAATAAAAATTGGAATTTTAATACCATTGAGCATCGATAGTCCAACAATTTTGATTTTACTATGCTAGATTAATAGAAATTTTGCATTAATATTTAATTTTTAAATACCTACAAAAACTTACATATATAATACATTCTGTAGATTGCATTAAAAAATTTGTTTTTTTTTTAAATATCTTTATAATAGTAATTACAGCAATTAAAGCTTATCTTATATTACTTTGTTTTCTTGCAGTAATATTCATGCCAGTTTTAATTTGTTTTCTCTTAGCGTATTGAAACTGCTTGAGGGCGTGATTTCTATGTAAACAAACAGAAGTATAATGTTACCGGGCCCGTTGTTCTTTTTTTTTTTTTCTTTCAACTTTATAGTGCTTTTTTTGATTTACAATAAAATCAAAAATAATGAAATTTATCTAAAAAAAAAAAAAAAATAAATTGGATAAACCTTTTTTTTTTTTTTTGTTAATTTTTATTTTTCTAAAATGAAATTTGTAATTTTAACAAGAATAAAAACAATATCGTGGCGACGCAAATCAAATTTTAACATGAAAAAAAAAAAATAATAATTTCTCCAAAACAAAAACATCGTAGCCATGCAAATAAAATTGTTAATTTTAACAAGAATAAAAAGAAATAATTTCCCCAAAACACCATCATGGCCACGCAAATATAATTTGTAATTTTAATAAGAATAAAAAGAAAGAATTTATTCAAAACAACATCGTAGCCAAAAATAAAGCCGGTATTTTCAATTGGTCTCACGATTTATCTCATCTCCCCTTTGACAATTGATTAAAATGTCACCCTTGTCTAGAGAAGCGGGGCAAAGTTTTCATAATTTTTATTACCTCGTACTTCACCATTGGATTTGGAAAATGACTTGGGAATGTGAATTTGAGGACTTTTGATAGTCTCAATTACAGACACCCTCACAAAATACCCTAGCAAAATTTAAAATGGGATTGTTCATACAAACTGCGTAATACAAAGTTCACCATAAGTGGCAGCGGCGGAAGAATAAACAACTTACTTCTGTGCTGTAAATACCTGTACCAAAATGTTAATAATGGGATTTTTCGTATAAACTGCGGCAGAATAATACATCCTATTTCTGTGCTGTAGCATAGAAATAGATAGCATAACTAAATTTAAAATGGGATTGTTCATATAAATTGCATAACACAAAGTTCACCGTAAGAGGCGACATCCTCTGCGGCAGAATAAAACACCCTATTTCTGTGCAGAAATAGATGCCGCAGACAAGTAAATGGATTATTTCTATACTTAACCATTGGAATAGAACATTATATAGCAGTGCAGTCACTTAAACAGCACATTTCTGTGCATTTGCATAGAAATTACGCCCTCAAGCGGTTTCAACATGTTAAGAGAAAACAACCAGTATTTTTTTTTCTTAAACATAATTGTAGGAAGATTTTTAGTAGTTTTTAAATTATATTTACATAAACAGTCTAATATAATCAACAAAATGTATTTAAAAGGTTGGTGATTAAAGTTTGTTTTCATTTTTTTTTCCAGTTGGCTACTTTGGAGGGAGGTGGCAATCAGATAATTTTATCATGCAGCAATAAACATGCAGTTATGATAATCAAATTCACCTATAGTATTCAATTCTTTTTTTTGCAAAAGTTTTAAAAACATATGCATAATAATAATAATAATAAAAAATAATAATAAAAAGTCAATTATTTCAATCCGATATATATTGTGGATACATGAAGAATTTCATTGATTCAGACTAGCATTAAATTTAAGCTGTTCAACTCATAATAGATTAACACTACATTGAAATTAGTTTTAATACTGCTTTACAAATATTTTTGTTGAGAATGAAATATATTTGGAGTAAAAATGTAGTTTTCTGAAATGAAAGGGGAAAAAAATAACAGATGACTTTTGAGATTTTATGGGGGAGAGAGAAATTAGATATATAAAGTTAACAATGAAGTATAAGAAACTGAATGAAAAGATGATTGGAATATAAGTTAAAAACGATAATAAAAGGACTTAAAATTTTTTTTTTTAGAAAAAAATAATAATAATAATGAAGAAAGACTATGCCAGAAAAAAATAATTGCTGAGAATAAGAAACTGAAATGAGTCTGGAAAGAAATTAGAGACAGTAGTGAATTCTTGGAAATTTCATTAAAGATACAGTGCCTATGTTTCACACTAAGCTCATTACCTCATGAGTCTCAATATTTCATTTGCATAATTATAGCATTTTCATAAAAGTAGGGGGGGGGGATATAGTAGAGCAAAAACATATAAAAGACAGCTGAATAAAAATCATAGAAATATCATGAGAAAACTGAATAAAAGAAAGGTATATAAAAAAAATGGGCAGATCATATCAAACAGAAATATATAAAACCAATGGAAAGCTTATCCTTGAAGAGAGGATATAATGAAGAAGAAAATTAGAGATGACGTAAACTAAAACATCACATAAAATGATATTCTTGATCAAAAATGAAACAAAGAATAATAATAGAATTTGGAATGGTTTTTGCTTAGCAATGGGAAGTTTTTATCTAGCAATAATAATATATTAAAAGGAATTGTTAAATGTGAATAAAATCGTTCTAAGATGATGGAATAAGATGATGGAAAGATAAAATAGCTTTCATCTAGCCCACTACAAGGAAGAGAACTCCAGCATCTTTACAAAGAAACAAATAATGGAGAAAATAATATTTCTCAAACTGATCAAATGAAATGTGATGAATATTTGCAATTTTTATTCTTTATTTTAACCTTCATTTATTTAAAGAATAACTAAATATACATTTACATATCAATAAGTACACAGCTAGTTAAGTTGGTCATGAGCTGGCTAGATACCCTTACAAAAATGCATAACTTTTTGAAAACCTGGAAAACAAATTTCCAAAACTTCATTAACTCAAACAATTAGGCTATTGTATACGACAGCCAGTATTCTTATATAATATACTTATATATAGGAAAAAGAAAAAAAAAAAAACTATCTTTTGTCATTGATTGTTGGTATCATATATATATAATGATACTGAATTTATTTTATTAAAACTATAGAAAATGTCTAAAACTTTTTTATTTTTTATTGTCGATTTTATACATTTCTGAACAAGATAATTGCTTATGTCAAATAAAATGAAACAGCTAACACTAATAGAACTAAAACATTGCTTCCTTTTTCATATGCAAGGCAGATTTATTTATTTTAATTACTTTTGATACAAGAGAGTAATTCTGTAACTATGGTGATACAAACATTACGATTTAATACACATACACCTTATTCATGTACTGTTTTATTTACAGAATATAAAAATTGACAGATGCCATGTTAAAGAAACACTAGCCTATCACTAAGTTCGCTAATTATTCAGTTATTCAGTTGTGAAACGAAGTATAAATAGCTAGACAATATATCAACTTTAAACGAACATAATTCAGGAAAAATTATTTTTCTTAAATTGATGATGATGAAGAAAATGGTAAAAAAAAAAAAATCATAGTAATGGCATAAATAATTAAGTAATCAGAAATTATAAGTTTCACTTTAAAAACATTACTTATATGGCAAAGATTTCTTGCAAAGGTCACTATCAAATAATAATAATACATCTATAAGTAATGTTCCACTGTTTTCTTAAACAAAAATTATCTTATTTCCTACTCAAAGTAATGGTTGTGTTATTATGAAATAAATGTAATAATAAAGCTAAGTTTGTTACATTTTCATTTGCCACTGTCAAACTCCCTCTACTCACACCTCCGACGCCATCCATTTCAGATAAATACAATAATGACCATTACTAATCATTATTGTAACTAGAGATTATCTCTAGCATAGATATAAACTTTAAACCTCAGTTAAAGATTAATATATCTGATTTTTTATTTATTTTACTTTAGTTAAGTGAATTTAAAAAGAATGGGGAAGTATGGAGGTGTTTATTATATCTATAAAGCTAGGTTGTGGTAGGTGTACAACAACCCCTCAAATAATAAAATAAATATTATTAATCCTAACAATATTTTATTTATATGATCAGCACATCTACACCCATATTACTGATATTGATTGTCTTAAATTTCTTTTATCCTCAATGATTAGTTAAACCAGTACTGTGCTAGAAAATCATAAACTTGCTTAAAAAAATACTTAGTTACTCAAAAATTCATCCACTCAATATTACTTGAACCATATCAGGTTATTGATTTGATCACAACATGAGGCAATTCTATTACAAGATGCATATATATATACACACACAAATATAAAAAGTCCTCTTGGTAAAAAGGAATCATATCTGTTTATCACGAGAATGTAAAATTGTTTCTCTAAGGTAGCTGGCACATAGTCAACTCAGCTAATCATCCAATATTGGTTAGAAAATGGGTATTTAGCTATTATTAGCTAGAGGGTAAAGCAAGAATGAAAAAGTGCTCAAATCCTCACAATGTGGCAATTGGCAAGCTTGGTGAGTATGGCACTTTCCTCTTCATTATTCCTCTTTGAGGGGATGTTGAAGAGACTTTTGCTCTGTGATCAGTTATTTATCAAATACTTTTCTATCTAAATAATTTTCTTCATCATACTATATAATGGATACTTGGAGACATTGAAAAATATTTTTAAAAAATAACTCATTAAAATTAGAAATCCCAACTTGGTTCATCTAAAGATGAATATCCAAACAAAGAAACAAAATTCTTCCTCTTCTGAACAATCCTTACTGATTACTAAATCCTTATTAATATGTCAATTCGCAGTGCAACCTTAATTCTATTAAGTAGAATACAAATCTAAACAATACATTCTATGAATAATTTTCTCATTTGTGTACTCATAAATGTGTTCTGCTAGAAAGAAAGTTTATTGACTCAAAAAAAGATGTATTAATACTGATCATTTTTTTCTTTTGGCAATATAATATAAAATGTTACAGCATTTATTAAAGAAACTGTCCAAAACTATTATTTATAGGTAAAATTATATTTATGTAAATATATGTTATCAATGTGTAAAATAAATAAATAAAACAACCAAGATTTTTTTTGGAAATGAGATAACCAACTCATCTAGTCAAACAGGATATTATAATAAGTAAATGAGCATATAACTATTCTTAGTGTACCAGATGAAAGATTTTGGTTTTGCATATACTGACCACAAGGGTGCCACTAGTCCGAAAATTAGAACTAGACATTTATTTTTAAGGGTGGACAAGATATGTGAACCCGAATGTGCCGGATTAGCTCAATCAAGCAAATGAGATCTTATGTTTTGTTCAGAAAGTTGGAAATATAGCAACAGAAAACAAAATCAGCCAAGTAAAAAGAAATAAATATTTTATTAGTAGTATGATTAGATAAACAAATCTAGATAAAAAACTTTAAAATCCATTTAAAATGCACTACTTGTACATTCATCAAAATTAAAATATTTTAACATCCTTAGAAACGATTTCTGCATGTTGTATAACTATAGCGAAAAGAGTGCAAAAAATACAGCCAGTAGGAAAAGTACTAGTAAGTATACAATGATCTTACTTAAGAAAAAGGGGTTAGCTTCTTGCTTATAACCCATAGTTATGAAGAAATAAATCTCCGTATGAGATTTCTGAGAGCTTATGTCGAAACAGAAACAATGTGAAGCTAACTTCCAAAACATTAACTTTAAGAAGAAAAACAGGGCATTGAAAGATATTACTTTCAATCAATTGATTTCCCTCATAGTGAGACAGGCTAGGAGCTCACGATCTACCTATTGAAAGGGTTAAAACGATCATACGTGCCCCTAATAAACGAATTGGAAGCTCGAAGAAATAAAACTAATGACTATTATATTAATGACTACTATATTTCATAATAATCTATTATAAATAATTAGTTTCTTGATATAAGTATGACTAATAACAAAATGTGGTCACGAGCCAGAAGCTAATTAAAAGTCTGTAATATCCAAACTGCTCTCTATAACAAAAAGAAATGTGAGATTTCAAATAAAACTATACTATATTACTTACTAAGACTTAAACGGAACATATAGCACTGGTTTAAAATTAGCACTCATTTAAGAGAAAATTATCAACGCACAGAAACCGAATTACATAAAATAACATAAAAGAAAATAAATTTAAGACAATAAAATTATTCAAATTGTAGAATGTAAGGTATCTTAATAATTTAGTTAAATGCTAGTGCACTAGGCTTGTTGAGTGTAGTCTGTTGATCTGAATTCACTGACAGTAGACTTGGGCAAGTCGGTTAGTGGTTTCTCTGTAATTGGTCCTTATGGCATTATCGACAGTTAATGGAGACGCAGGGAGCACAAAACTGTCCCGGCGAAAAGCTTAGCAAATGATATGAGAATATGTCCTTGCGGTAAGTTTAGTGTTCATTCTAAATAGAATGATTGAAGAATCAGCTTTCTTTCAAAATATGAAGGAATTATTCTCTCAGAGTTTTTGCAGCAATAGTTTGTGCAAATATCTCTCAGGAGAGTTTGTGCAAGAATCTCCTTGAGTTGGGATAACTATCTCTCAGAGTTTATATCGGAGTTTGTGCAACTATATTTTGAAGTTGGTGTAAGTATCTCTCAAAGTTCGTGCAACTACATCCAGAACGGGTGCAACTATATCAGAGTTGGTATAAGTATCTCCTAGACTTGGTATAATATCAGAGTTGGTATCTATTTCTCAAAGTTAGTGCAACTATATCTTTGGGTTCTTGCAGGAATAGTTTGTGCAAGTATCTCTCAGAGTTTGTGTAACTATCTCCTCGAGTTGGTGTCTATCTCTCAGAGTTGGTGTATCTACAATAGCCTGATTGAGCCTTTTTTCTGAAATCTCCAACTCTGAACCAACTATTTCTTTCTTAATTAAAATTTACAAAATTCTTTATCTAGCTAGCAATAGCTATCTAATTAAAGAAACTAAATTGCCTTTTAAAAACCTAGGGATTAACAGATGAAAAATTCTTTTCTTTTTCTTTTCTTTCTTTTTCATTAATTATTGTTATCAATCTAAATCCTAAATCTGAAAAGCAATTTATTTATACAATTTACTTTTACATAAATTTAAAAAGTAATCTTAGTCTCCTTTTTTTTTTTCAAAAGTAAAAACTAAATATAGCTATGGTATTAAAATATAATTCCCATGTACGTACACATATATATATATATATATTTGTACAAACAAAAAAAACTTTTAATCAAGTTTTATACACAAAATCTTATAAAAATTTATTTTCTTCGCCTCTATAAAACTTCAACTTTGTAATGGTGTTTTAAGAATCCATTACATTAGATAAAGAGTAAAGGTATCAGAAGTCAGTTAATCAGGTGAATATATGCATATCAAATTGGAACGTAAAAGTCTAATCATGAGTGAAACAAGATACATATCTAAAGATACTGTTTACCTCTTCCTTTATACTTTAAACAGGTATAAACAAAAGGGTACAATCAGTCAGCACATGAACATTCCTTTGATACCTCCGATTAATCTGGGATTATTACCCTTTAGTTAAGAATAGCTAGACAACTGTTTACTAACCGTTATTGGATGGCTAGCTAGATTGTTTAGGGTCATCTACTATCTAAAAAATATATAGATCTGAAAAAAATGTCAACATTTACCCAAACCGAAGCTGAACCCCCAGAATGTGATCAAGACAGGTTAACATGCTAATATTTATGATAAAAAATATTTTCAGAATGCAAAAACATTATTTTTTGCAAGAAATGGCTTAAAAGTTATTGGTGACTCAGAAGTGCTAGTTAATAGCAACTTCCAAAACTAGAGTTTAGTAGTTAGTCACAATAGATTACTTAACTTTTTAAGAAAATGCGTATACGTTTTATTTATTACTAAGTTGTAAAATTTCAATGTGTATCTGTTTCACATTTCAAAAAATTACAAATAATAAACCTCACTTCCAGTTCACTGATATCAATAACTAAGAACAGCAATAAAAACTTGATGTTGCTGATGTTCAGGAATAGTTCAAGATCCATGGATAATGGGAAAACATATAAAATCAATGTCATAAAGACTCACTGATCTTCTCAGCCTTTAAAAGTTCTGATTAATGGCGAATCATATTATGATTACAAATCATTAATTTTCTTTTGGTTTAGAAAAGATATCGCAATAAATTCAAATACTTCCCTTCAATCCAAAAATTAAAATATAATACCTATACTTTACAATGATATCATTCATAATATTTACGATAATAGCAGGGAAAGTACTTTACTATTTAAAGTTCGAACAGGATCGCTAGCAGCAAGGGAATATAAACACAAATGGAAAAATGTGGGTGATTTAGTTTGCAGGTTATGTGAGGAAGACATGGAAAATATTAGGTACTTGCTAATAAAATGTAAATGCTTACAATAAAGAAGAGTATAAATAAAGTAATTGTGGAAGAAGAAATGTAGACCAAGTGACTATACAGAAAGTGGGTTACTGCTTCCTATGCTGGGGTTGGAAAAAGATAAAGGGGATCTAGATACAAAGGCCGTGGAGTGGACAAAGATGATGTTGTGGAAATGGGATAGAATAGGATAGAAAAGAATATAAAAAAACAAGAGGTGGTGAATGGAAAGGGAAGGTAGCTAACAGATTTTTCTTGGACATATTGGCTGAGAGATTTCTGACTTTGATAAAGTAGCCACTTCATGTCACAATATTACTAAAGCAAATTGGCAAGCATAAATAATTCCACAAATAATATATGCAATTGGTAAAAGTAAAACAAAATGAAGATTTTAATATAATTCAAAATATCTGAATTATGAAATGATTACAGAGAAAATTGACTTGAGCAGATTTGACCAATAGTATTTGTTCAGGTATCATTTTATTAATGAGAAATAAAGGAAAGTGAAAAGAAATTTCAGTCAACCGAAAAAAAAGAATTGTATTCAGTGTGCTATTTAAATTGAAATAATATTTAGATTAAAATAGAAATTTAACAATCCATCAAAAAATAATTAGAAAACAATTTATCAGTCAGTAAAGAGTGACTGAAGCTGATTTAAAAAAAAATCCTGAAATTCTCACCTGTATTCCAACTTCGTGAATTTGAATCCAGATTGGTGGCATAGCAGGAGGATGTATTAACTGAATACACAAGAAGGATCTAAAAATGTTATTTTTATAATTCAGTGTTGTTTTTTTCTATATGGTGTTTACATTTTTAATAAACTTATTAAACAGATGTTTTTGCTGAAGAACATTTGACAATATAAATCAATATTATGTTGAAAAAATCATTCAAATGTTTTAGGATATGGACAATATTTTCACTAACATACCTTCAATAGTTTTTCTGCATCAGTGATAAATGTATGAATAATAGCAGATTAAATGCAAGAAGCATTTTAAGAGCTGTAAAGATAAATGTGAATTAAAAATGCACACACATTTTGTATATGTATATATACTGCATTCACACAAATTTAAAAATAAAATTTAACCCACCCACCCCAAGGTGAGTTATCTTATTTTTTTTTGTAATTCAATAGCTCTATTCAATTCTCTATCAATACTGTAATTAATTACTGAAGTAAGAAATAATCTCTTCATTTTAAATTAGAAAAACATTTTGAATTCAAAATTTGTTTTAAAAGAACTGAAGTTCTGGGGGAGGGGATAATCAAGACTAACTTATTTTTAAAAAGCTGGCATCCATTTTTTTATAATGCTTATTTTTGTCTTTTTTTTTTTTTTTTCCACAAGTAAGTAAAAACAAAGTAAGTCTTTAAAAAAAATTATTTCTAAACAATTTACTTCAATAAAGTATTTCAAGAAATTGTACAGATTAATCATACTTTTTTATACTATTTTTTGTTGCAACATAATAACAGTAGCAAACTTTCCATACAGTAGTGCCACCAAGAGCAAGCCTTAGTAATCAATGGATGCAAGAAGGATTTATACATAAAATCCCTATCTAGTGCCTACTCATCTAATGTTCCTAGACTTGTGACTTTCATCAATGAGAAGGCTTAGATTTGAGAACACTGCAGCTAGATAGTGATCATGTGATGTTTTGTTGGTTTTACAATATAATATAAACTGAAATTAAACAACTACTTCATTCCATGATTGGTTTACCAACAATTGCACTCAAAATCTCAAATTAATTTCTAAAGTTATTCATAAAATCAATGCAAATATTCAACTTATATCTCCTCCCCTGCCCATTTCATTTGAATTTTAACAGATATTAGAAATGTTACATCCAAATTTCAGACATTATTTTTAACCAGTAAAAATGAAACAGTAAGTTAAAATTTAGGAAGTTTTTATTTTATCCACTGTGCCTGTTTAAATGTAGATAACATATTGTGAATACTGTGAAGTTACTGTATGTTTATTGCACAAATGGTATCTTATTTTTTTTGTTCTTATGGGTATTAATGCCTTTATTGGAACATTCTTTAAAGCAAATGTGGTATTTTAATTATATCTTTACTCCATTTGACAAAAATATTTATGTATTGATATTTTAAATCTAATAAATCAATTTAAATTATTAAAATATTTTGAGGATAACACAACTCTTTTATTCAAAACTGCACAAATATCAAGTTTTATATAAAAGAATTCTACAAATAATTCAGTAATAATAGAAAGAAAAATAACCCCCACAATAACATTGATTGAAATGTCACACACACCAAACAAAAAGGTGAGAAAATGTTCAAATCATTACAAATATGCTAATGGCTCCAAGGAGATAAATCATTGGCAAACTTTCATATACAAAATATTTAAATAAGAAAATACCAGGTGACACAGTAACAATTGCAAGAGTGATATTTGAAAAATGTGAAAAAGTATAACAAATAATAAAATATTTACAACTTTATTGGACTAAAACTTTAAAAAAGATTTATTCAACATATATGTTTAAAAAAAATCTATATATGTCAATAGTAAAATATAATATAATTGAAACATAATATCTTAAAAGAGATATATTAAGTCATCAATATATAGAACAATCTCCACAAACATTCAGCAGATGGAATATGCACACATAATGTATACATCAACTCACTATGGCCCTCATACTTAAATAAATCAAATGACTATTACCAGTCTATTGTTATGGCAACATTATAGTTAGCAATAAATGGTCTTTCATCAACGCCCTAATTGTAGTGTTGCCATGACAACAGATTGATGATATTTCATTGGTTGATTTAAGCATATGAACTATTGTAATATAATTTACAATTTACATATGGTAAACTAAATGTTCGTCATATTTAAAATCCATATATAAATCAGCAAATGCTCACCTATTTCTCCCAAGCCAGTTATGTCATTTTATTTTTAAAAATATTTTTAAAGTAAGGATAAAATGTAACAATATATGACAGCCAGTAAATAGAAGTCTTTAAAATCATATTTAGAATACATCTTCTAGTCATGACTGTGCAACTCAACTGAAATGGCCTTTGATTAGTCTTTTTTTTTTTTTAAAGAGAGTAGTTCAGAATTGTTACTAGATAAAACTTACTTTTTAATAAATATAGATTGCATTCAAATATTCAGAAAAAAATATATAAAAGTGATCTATATATTACATATATAGACACAGGTATATAATAAGCCTATGTGTTTCAGTTATTAAAAGTGATCTATTACAAAGGAATTGCTGGAGAAATAGTTGCCATGTTTAAATTCAGATTTAGAAAGTAACAATTCTGGGAATAACTCTTCCATTTTGCTGAATAACATTTTCTTAATAACCTTAATTTTTTAAAGGATTTCAAAATAGTTAATGAGAAAATGTATTTACTATATTTCTTGATTCTGATCTTATCCTTACTATAATTATTCTTTTACCACATTCCCACATGCCTGTAATTCTCTAACCTTTTTTCCAATCACCTAAATAAATCAGTCCTCATTATCTGCCATCTAATTTCAATTACACTAGCCACATTTATCCCCAGTTTTTTCATTTCTTCAAATTTCCAAACTTTCCATCCTTTTTTAAAGAAATGGAATAATACTTTATGGCTTTGCAAACTTTTGCAATATTCTGGAAGTATTATTTCTTTTATTTCTTACCCTATTATGCACAGATTTATATATACCATATTATTTTGAATATAAGAAGCCCTGAATTAAAGAAGCAGTAGCATTTTAAGCTTGAAAAAATATCTTTTTATGTGAGTTTTCTTTTATTGCAATAAAGAAGTTTATATTTTACAATATTTATTAGATATCAAGTAATTTAAATTATTAATAACTTATTTTGACTTTAAATACTTTTTTCTCTCAAAAATATAACATTATATTAGCAGCTAACATGAATAGGACCTGAAGCTATTTAGAATCTTAGCTTTTACGTAAATAACATATTATGAGTAAATAATAATAAATTTATATTTAAGAGTATAAAAATATCGCAATAAATATTCAAAAATTTTAAACTTTTAAAACATATTTCTGATTATTTTGTTGATTTTGTAAACAGAAAATAATCTTTCTAATGGTAATATATAATCTTTTTGTTTTGATTGGGATCTTATTTTTTTTTAATATAGAAACAAAATATGAACATTTAAAATTTATTTTAGTAGGAAACAAAAATATCTATCAAATGAAGACAAATGTATTACTTTCTGATAAGTAATAATCATTTAATCATACATTTTACATTGATGTGTGAGACAAAGAAAAATGTCAGAAAATGCTGAAATCTGAGAGTTTGCTGCAATGAACCTCTTAAATTCCAACCGGAGAGCTAAATAGTTTTATGTCTGGATATCATGAGCTTTATAAACAATTAGTAAAATCATCTTCT
The DNA here is from genome assembly GCA_028023455.1 of Epiperipatus broadwayi. Taxonomy (NCBI): domain Eukaryota; kingdom Metazoa; phylum Onychophora; class Udeonychophora; order Euonychophora; family Peripatidae; genus Epiperipatus; species Epiperipatus broadwayi. The sequence continues at coordinate 2,562,099 of JAQFVV010000073.1, read as the reverse complement.
CAAAGTTTAATTACCGATTACATTGTTGACAGAAAACTATTAACACAGCACAAGACTGAAGGTGGCACTAATTGTACTTCCGCTTGTGACGAATCTGATTTCTTACCAGTTTACATACAAACTGCATATTATCAAATAGCAATAATAATAAAATATGTATGAAAAAATGTAAAATTAAATACTGCAGTTAATAAAAAAAGTAAAAAAAAGTTTGTCTTGTATCATTTTTTTTCAAATATTTTAAATTTTTTATTAGTCATACTTTATTCCCTTATTTTTTTTATGCAAATTTTACAGTAATTTTTACTTGTTGCTTTTGCTTTTATGCGATTTCTGAAAAGTACAGAATGTATCCCCCATTTTTCAAGGTAAGTTATGTCTATTTTTTTTAATGCGGGTTTTCTGCGAAACCTATCTACCGCATAAAATGAGACCCAGGTGTGTATATATCCAAATTATTCTTTCAAATAATAATTATTTGGTTTATATGATGTTACATATATAAGTTTTAGCTTATATTCACAATGATATAAAGATATCCTTTCATGAACAAATATTATTTCAAAATATTACAAATGAATAGGTGTTAGCTTTATCTAAGATGATATAAGAAATTAAACTGATTCATATCTTACAAAAATTTGATCAATCAATCTAATAAAATTACATAAGCAGGTAGATATTACTCTTGTACACCTTCTGAGGTTTGTAATCCATCTTTGAAATATAGGTAACATCCATTTTAAAGGATAAAAATATTCTGATGGTTTACAACGTAATGAAGCAATTCTGATTTTTTTCCTTTTACAATAAGTTGTTTGTTTTCCTGTAAAATTTTCTCGACATACTGCCCAGTTCGTGGGCAAATAATATTACTTCTTATCTCTCCATTTTTTGTTCAGTCAACTATATACTATAATGGAAATAAAAAGAAAATCATACAAAGAAATGTATATCTGCTTCCACTTAAAGCAAAAACAAGAAAGAATGAGTTCAAATTATTCAGTTCTATTTATAAGAATTTTTTTTTTGACATCAATATAACTATAGCAATTCTCTATTTTCACTCAGTAGCATTTCTCTATACAACAAATAAAAATACATATTTTAGAATTATTACATACAACAAAAGTTAACATTTCACAATGCTAATACTATTTTTCATTCTAACAAAAATTAAACAAATCTACATCACATTTTCAATAGATTACACTGGAAATATGTTTTTATACATATTTCCTTAGTATAATATCATACAAATAAAAAGGACAAATATTTGAAATATTACATATTTATTTGTATTGTTTATAATTTACTATCATGAATGCAATAAAGAATAATAATTTCATATAAACTATACATGCTTTATTATTTATATATTCATTTTCCTTTTTAAAAGAATAATTTCATCCAAACTATATGCTTTAGTATTTACATATTCATTTTCCTTTTTAAAATGAATAAAATCAATTTACAATACAATTTAATAATAAACAATTTTATATTAACATTATTATCATCATAGCAACAGTTTAATGTTTCGTAGGTTCACCGTCCAAAAATCAAGAAAGAAAAATTATTACTGACATCTTACCATATACTGAAATAATCTCAAATTTCAGTTGATATAATATATACAAAGAGAAAATCTCCAAATTATAATGAAGCCGATTGCCAGGAACCAATAAAAATACAATTAGAATTAAATACCTAGAATAGTATAGCTTATTTATAGTAAACACATTTAACAATTACATAATGAATATCTTTAAAACATCTCATTTGCAATACATATTTTAAATAAATAAATATAATAGTAATAATAACAAGTCAGATGTCACATGACATATATAGCTTGCACTTACAAATATGTAAAATTAAGAGCATGCTAATAGCTCTAAACAAGCTTTTTTTTTTTTATGATAAATGCTACTACAAGAGAAGGCATTCAAATCATTTTTATCTTGGATTGTCCCCATCCCCAGACCGGTTTCGACCTATGGGTCTCTTCAGTGAGGAGTTGGGACATTAAATAGCACTAATAAATCTAAAATTGAAAATTATATAATAGTATTCTATTAGAAGCTTTTATCTCCTACCCTTTATGACTGAATGAATAAAATAAACTTTCTTTTAATACCTTTTTTTCTTTTCAAACAGTTATTTCTTTGATTTTCTAAGCAACTTGTAATTATTTTTTTTATTGTCCACATAAATCATGAATAATAAAACTCATTGCTCTTATAAATCAAATCTTCCTCAATATATCTTTCCATTCATTAATAATTCTTACAAACTTATATCTTTAAAATCAGCATGGCAGACAAGTTGACATAATAATTCATCAAAAAAAATAAAAAGAATATTTAGTTTCATAATGCATTATTTATTTTCCATTTCTGTGAGTAAACATTTAGCTTTCTTGTACTAAATTGATTTTATTATTTTGTATGCAGTCTATCCATGCTTAAATCTATTTGTCTTATAGATTCTAAATTTATAATTAAGGCAAACATATTTAAGTCTCTCCAATTATAGATTTATCATAGTAGCCCATACCTTATGACTTACTTGATATGAAAAGTCAGTGTATTCAGATGTATCATGATTTTTGTATTATTTGTATGACTGGCTGCAAGCTGAAAAGTTTTGATGATTTTAAATACAAGTAGCCTTCATGCAACAAGATGCTTAAATAATTTGTTTTTGTTCCAGGAAAAATAAATTATGTTTTCCAAAATGTATTTATGTATGTAACATAGTTTTGATCTAATGTAGACATAGAATTCTAGCAACATCACATAAAATGTCTATTGCTTAAATTTTTGGGCAGAAAAAAAAAAAAAACACTTTACTATCCTAATTCAAGGTCATAAGTAATAGAAAAATCAATTCAAACAAAATTTCAAAAAAATATTTAAGATAATAAAATGATAACTACGTATTAAATACGGCATAAATACTGGAATTGAATTTTCAAAGGCTATTCATATCAGTGTGCTTAGCACTTGGTCAAAAGACAAAGTAACCAGTTACATCTACTTCCTCAGTTTTTATAGAGATGGCAAATCTGAAAATTACCAGCTTTTGGAAAATTTATTATATCAGTATTTCAAGTGTCAACGATATTTTTCTGCAGTATTTTTTTTTGAATGAATATTCTTATCAATTTTCTCTTTTACAGCATTGATCCATACTATTTCAGATACATCCATTAATCATCATAATCTATCTTCATTTTGCTAAAAAAAAAAAAAAAATTTAAACAATTTAAAAAGCAATTTTTCTCACTCTTATTAAAAATGTTCCCCATGAGTAAAAGAAATTTTACAGTAACAAAAGTAAAGCTAATCTGATTTAAAGATAAAACAAATTTTAAACAACTTAAATTCTGAATTCATCATTATTAAAAACACTTTCCCTTCAGAGCCAAAAAAAAATTTTATCAGAACAAACCAAAACTAATCTTATCATTATTTAACAGAACAAAAAAAAAATTTTGAGCTCAGATAAATGCAATACAATTTTGAAAACAAAATCTGTACAAATATAGTTGAACAATTTTTTACTGCTAATTTAACCCTACCTTAATTGATACCTATAAATTAAAACAGACCTAGTCTACAACAATTCTGTCCATCCCTTTGTGTATTTAAATGGACATTAAGATCATATATATATATAAAAGGAATCAGAGTGATTTAAAATCAACATAAGTATGGCAACAATATTCGCATCAGCAAGGCTTTGAGCATTCCATAATCAGATTTTCAATGGTATAGATGGATGAAGAGTTGAAGGGTGGAGCAGATTGAAGTCTGTCTATTAAAGTTTCAAGATTTGCTATTTTAATATAAGCTGAGCACTGTTTGTATATATATATATGGGAGATTATGATCTGGACCAACTGATGAGTGCTAATTCAACAGAAAATGCATACATTGGAGATCATTTATCTCTTTGACATATCTGTGATCAAAGGTATCAGTTATATAAGATGGAGTGGATGGCTAAAGGAAGATTAATCTGAGCTCAAATCCCCTTTACTTACCTATTCTACAACAAATTTTATTTTTCTACAAAGATATTATTCAAGTACTACTTTTAATCAAATTTCTGATTGTTATAGTTTAAAAAAGTGCGCTTTGTTACTTTGAGAAAATATTTTTCTTTGGTATTTAGTTCCTTACAATGTTATTCTACCAGAAAATTTTACTTACAAAGTACAAATTTCACTCTATAAAAAGATATAAATAAGCTATTAATATAATTATTTGTATATCTAGCTTTATATATGTGTGTTAAAATGAAGATTTTCATGAGCAATAGATATAAATAGTTTATTATCCGGATTTATTCATGTGTAATTAACGATACTATTTGTTTGTTTTTTTTTATTATTTTTTTTTTTTTAAGTGTCATAGCATCGGCCGGGACGCAAACCCGCAACCCAGGCAATCGCGCTGACCTCTCGACCACCAATGCAAGACAACGATACTGTTTGGTGTAATAACATTTTGACTGAATCGCAATCGACCAGTGTCTGGGTAAAAATGATAACAGAAACATGATCCAGTCTATATCATCATTTCAGTAGTACTGTTAATTATACATGAATGAATCTGGATAAACCAACAAAATACAACTGTATCACATGACTTCAACTTAATATGGTTCCAGCAGATTACTTTTTTTCTTTCATCACAGTTATATCACTTACTATAAACTTTAAATGGTTGACAGATGCAGTGAGAGTGTTTAATAAACTCCTATCCAGTGCTTTACTATCCATCATCCCCAGATTAGTTTCAAGCTCATGGTTTTCATCAGTGAGGAGCTTTGGATCTTGGACTAGTATCTGGACCTTTAAGGGCTAATGCATTTTTCATCTGCCAGTTTCCTTTCTGTTTCACTATCAAGGTCTTAGTCCAATCTGAAAAACATAAATATTTCCACTACACCAACTTTCCTTTATAATCATATAGAACTGAAGCCAGTTCAGTTTTTATACATTATGGAGTACCTAATTTTTTAACAACTATAAACATCTCTACCCTGAAGCCAGGCAAGTTGACTTAGATTTATACATTTATATATTTTTTCAAATTGGGCTGATAGTCATAAAGGACTGAAGTCAGTTCAGTTTTTGCACATTGTGGAGTAGTTGCTTTTTAACAACTATGATCACCTCTACCCTATGGCCAGGTAAGTTGCTTTAGATTCAAAACATTTATGTTTTTCAAAATGGGCTGACAGCTTGATAGTGAAATACGAAAGTATATGATAGCTGGTAAAGGAAAGGTGAGTTAGATTCTAAAAATTCAGACCCTAATCCAAGATCCAAAACTCTAACGATCCAAACCATGATCTAGTTTGGGGATATTGGATAGGATGGCACTGGATAAAGGTTTATTAAGCAGTATCACCTGCATTGTCAGTGATTAAAGAAAAAAAATATGCCGCTGACATATATTAATATAAAAAATTTCTATGAACATAAGATATGAATAAATTTGGGTTTCACTATGTATGTGATTATCATTACAATATCAATCAATGTTCGCCAGAAGGTCAATGTTATGATAGAAAACAGCCCCACATATAGTATGTTATATATAGCATGAGCATAATCTAACATTCTAATTCTCTGTATAAATTTTAATCAATATCTTATACAACACAATATGCTAAAAGATCTTGTGATTTTTTTTTAATTCAATTACATGTATAAAATATCAGCTTTCTTTAAAAAAATTGTAAATGAATATATATTAGAGTATTTATTTATATAAATAAATAAAAAAATCCCAGGAATGACTCAGATTAATTTCAACATCTGCATTAATAATAGTAACTCTAATATATAAATGAATAAAGTGCTTACCATATACTTAATTTAGTGTCCGATGCTTTAAAATTATACTGCTTTCAGAATCTTAGCATTTTTGCATCTTAGGACCTGAATTTGGATAGTGTAAAAGGAAAGATGGCTGCTAGGTGTGTGTACGTGAAAATCCAATACTTCTCACCAATGAAAATCAATAGCTGGAAAAAACATGTCTGCCGGTTTGAATTTAGCACTACCATCTAGTGGTCCAATGATTCACAGGTTTATAACAGTGTAGTTATTTATTAACACTTCTGTGATTGGTTTCAATTTTTTCATCTCAATTACTATCTTCCTAAAATCATTTCATGATATATTTCAATAAGTAGTAAAACCGTCTTTTTATTTTCCATATAAATTTCTTGATTCCAATTGTATTTGTAAAGTATCATTTTAAAAAAAAAAGTTGAAATTTTTGTTAAAGCTTTGATTTCTCTTTTAACATCTTGCTTGCATTCGATTATCTGCAACCAAGCCAATGCAGCCTTGTTTTGCAATCATATATGTATGTGGCAGTTTTTAAGAATAATTTAAAATTGATTTTCACCTTCGACGCTCACTACTGTTGCTGATTAGACTAACTTTTTACCTTTACTTATGAATGAAATAATTTCATTTGAAAATATAATTATATTTTTTTATTAAGCTGTAAATCAAAAAAAAAAAATATTTGAATTTTATTGGATTCACTAAGTTATTTTGATTGTCAAATAAAATACTAGTAAATAGATAAAACATATTATTAACTCAGTTTCAACAACTATAACAACTCTTAAATCAAGACTATTATTAACTCAATTTCACCAACTATAACAACTCTTAAATCAAGACTCCCTTTATGGATCAGAACTGTAGGTAACAAAATTGAAACAAAGTCCTTAGGCTACATGAAGAAGGGAACTAATGTTTCATAAAATTGTGTTGTAGTGAAAAGGAATAGTTAAGTGAAAGGCCATGAATAAATTATTAAAGATAAAATAGATCAAACATTCATTTTAACTCTCACATGGAGGGGGATATGATGTACAGCTACTGAATAGCGCTATATGTTTTGTAATTTTTAAGAAAAATTATGATTAATTTTAAATTTTAAAACAAAATTTAAAAAAAAATACTGTGGAATAATTTATTAGTAAATGATCGGATTAAATTTTACAAGAGAAATAAGTAAAATTTTAATAAATAAAATATTAGTCACAAAACATTTAAAGAGATTTTTTTAAAAAAAAAAAAATATAACTCACCAAAAAAACTCGCCAAGAAATAAAGCGCTGTTATCTTATTTAGAGAAAATATATATATATATGAGTTTTAATACTTAAAGAACGATTAGAGAAGGGGGGGGGGATTAACTAAGTAAGAAGTTAAAACTCTTTTTATAAATTTAAAGAAGAAAAAAATGTAAAAATAAAAATTGAATTAAAATGTAAAAAGAAAGTTTGTAAATTTAAATCCACTTAAAGATTGCTTGGCTGATAAATAATAGAAAGGGAATAATAACTCTACATTAAATGAAAAAACAATGGAAAAGGATTCAATACTGTATCTTATCAGAATGCTAGATTAATCTAAGCAAAAATGCAGATTAAAGCATAAAGGAAAATTGATTAACAACATTGTAAATTAATTAAATCAGATCAGAGTGATAACTAAAAAAACAATAAGGAGGAAACATATAAAAGGGCTGACAAATCCATTCATTATTATTAATTATTAAGATTAATATTATAGTACCACTGTATTCATTATTGCTATCATGTAAGTTTTCAAAGAGAAGACAGTGAAGGCCATTGACATCTTTAGCATGCGAGCGTGTATTCACATTTACTGAAAAACCACCTAGCATCATGCAATTCTAGACAATCATCGAAGTATGCGGTCAGTTTTCAGTCCCAGTCCTCTTGAATAGAAGTTCTTCATCTAGAAATCATGCCTACCTTACGATCTGAACATTCAAAGAATATCTCTCTCAGTGAACATGGAAAGTCAGCAAGGAGCAAAACTATTAATGGAGACCAAAATCCAATCGGTTGGTAATCAATATAGCAGGAGAAAGTGAGTAGTCTCTTGAAGTGTAAAGTGCAATCCGCCAAAAATCCTAGATAACTATAAACTTTATTATTCCCATTCATAAAACTGAATCGTGTTCGAATAAGACTTTGTTGAACTCTAATAGCCACAACCATAGTAATCTTTAAGTATCCTCCATGAGTTATTACACAGAGTTAAACCTTAATATGTGTGTGTATATTTAAATTTTCTCATAATGTATTTTTAATATGTGCAAAGCTTTACTTTGACTACTGAATTCTTATTATAACCCATTTTAATGTGTGCATGCGTGTTTAAATTTATAATGTTCTTTAATTATAATATTCTTTATTATCATATATTTTAACTAGAAGTGTGTTTAAATAAATTTATAATGTTTCTTTTATTACAATACTCTTTATTATCATACCTTTTAAATAGAAGTGTGTTTAAATAAATCATTTGTTTGCTAATTATTATTTGGTCAGTTCTCTTTTATAATTGCACTACTAATAGAAAATTTATAATTAAATATAAGCATTAAAAGCAGGATGTCAAAGTTGTTTTCCCACAATTAAATAAAAGAGCTAGCTTAGGATACATCAAGCGCTAAATTGTATATCTGTCATCTGGGATGCTGATTTTATAATTTATGATTAGCTGGCGCATGAGGTTTTACCTCGAAACAAAAATGCTTTGGATGGCAGGAGTTTGAACTTAACAGCCAATGAGTTCTATAGCCTGGAAATGTAGCCACATGTTATACTTTGTATAGCCTCGGTCTGCTTATAGGATCCATTGGTCTCATTCACCTTCTGTATTAAACTTCTCTACTTAAAGGGCAGCCGGAGTTAAGATCGAGATTCTAAATATAGATAATCATAGTGATCTTCTCCCACCCAGTTCAATATATATATATATAATGATATTCTTATTCAATATCTGTATTTCTTTAAAGTTATATGCATAATCTTATAATTGAATATTAATAAATACAGTATCCAATATATGTAAAGTACAACTTTAAAAAAAGAAAACTTTTATTCACTTAGGAGCGAGTCTTTGTCAACTAACACTTTCAAAAGCTAACCTTCCCATAATTCTGTGATTTTTACGTTTGAGGCCTGTCTGGGAAGTTTAGCTTTTGAAAGTGTTAGTTGACAAAGACTACAAAGATAGGCGAATGCGCTCCCAAGTGGATAAAGGTTTTTTTTTTTTTTTAAAGCTGTACTTTACATATATGTGAATACTGTCTTTATTAATATTTGGTTATATACAAACACAATAACATTGCCTGGATGTGAATATTTTTCATACTAATATAATTTCATCACTTACATCTGTAAAAAGTTTTTAAATATATATTATACTGTATATACAAGTATTTTTATATATGCACCAAATTATATATATATATATTATAAAGATTAGTTAGTATGTGTTATTAAAATTTAAATAATATATATTTTCTACTAAGAAAATAGATTTTTAATTTGAAATTTTTCCTGCTTTAGTGCTCTATTCAGTTAGAAAATGATTACATCAAACTATTAACTGAAAAAAATAAAAATGTAAATCATAACAAAATAGATTTATCTGAAATGATTATAGTGAATGCACACCCATATATTGATAGACTCAAATATTTTAAAATGTAAAATATCAAACAATTCATGCACTTACATATTTCAAGTGTGCACTTTGGGTGTGTATAAGCATACATAAAATACAAATATATGTATGAATTTTAGCTAGGTTATTTTAAAAATAAATACTTTAAAAGATTTTATCCAGAAATAATGTGTGTTATTCTAAATTGAAATAGTAAACCCATTTTTAATAGAATAGCTTGGTTGGAAGAGCTAAAATTTTAAAACCTGTTCATTTCAATAATTTAAAAATTTATGACAGAAAAATTTCATCTTTTTCTAAATAAATGACTATTCTTTTAGAGCCAATTAATTAATATTTAAATAATAAATAAAAATTCATTTATACCTTTGTGAGCTAAATTGAAACTTGTTCAGTACTCATGATAATATTTAATGAGAATGTGGCTGAGATTGAAAAAATTTGCCTACATCATTACAATTCATAAAAAATATGAAATATTTTTTTCCCCAAATGCTGTCACTACCATTGAACCATTCCTATTTGCTAGTTGGAAAATGCAAAATGATCAATTATCCTTGCAATATAGAACTTAGCCAGAGGATTAGTCCAATAAATTATAAGGGTAAAATTCAAATTCAGATGTGATTGACTTATTATTTACACATAAGAGTGTTAAATGAGAAAAAATGGATTCTATCTTATTAGACTTAACCCTAATTCTACTTCTTTAAGTTCTGAGATTACAAGTGCAAATGGACATTTATATTTGTTATCTTTCTTATATATAGTTTGAAAGTACTGTATTTAGCAATATTAAAGTTTAATGTATATACATAAGAACTTTTGAGAAATCATAGCTAAGTATATATATATATCCTAATACAATCTTTGTCTTATACAGGAATAAGTACTGTATTTAGCAATATTAAAGTTTAATGTATATACATAAGAACTTTTGAGAAATCATAGCTAAGTATATATATATATCCTAATACAATCTTTGTCTTATACAGGAGTCTATTCATATTTTCTACTAACCATCTTTTATAAAGGCCTGCACTTTTTTTTTTCTTAGCTTTGTTGATTTTCTTTGATTTTGCTTTCTACTATTTGCTTTATTTAATTTTATTTAATTATCCCATTACCTGTTCAGAATAGTGGCATTACAGAATAATGGCAAAGGCAACCATAATTTATCTACATAAGAATCACACTATTCTGTATTATATTATGCCAAAAAAAATTTTAAACTCCTTTCATATGACTACCAAAAACTGGAAATAATTTGACATGTCAATAATAATGGTAATACTTTAAAGCGGGGTTCCCAACCTTTTTGCACTTAAGAGCACATTCTATAATACCGGACAGGTGGCGGGCACCATTTATTTTTTCAACCAGGTGGCGGGCACCACTTCGTTTAAGGAGAAGTCATAATACATCGCATCACATGTAAATTTATAGTTGGATATTGTTAATAATAAACATAACATGCAAAAAAATATTTATTTCAAAAATGAAATTTTAACATATAATTAACATTTATATTTTTACGCTGTAAAAGTATAGTATGCCCTATAATTTGATTACAATATAATACAATAATTTATAAAAAAAATTTAAAAATTAAATTTATTTGTATCAGATAAATAAGTTTTTATCGTATTCGGATAGCGGCGGGCACACATAAAGTGGTCTGCGGGCACCATGGTGCCCGCAAGCATAGGGTTGGGGAACCTGCTTTAAAGAAATAACATTTTTGTAAAAAAAATATTTAGCTTCAAACAATAAATTTGAATGTTTCCTGTTAACCCCCCCCCCTCCATTCGTTAAAAAAATTTTTTTTCTGTTGTTAGACACTATTGATAATTATTATTTTTAGAAAAAAATTTGTCAGAAATATCAGGTAAAAAATAACAAAAGATCAGTGAGATAACACATTACGAGTTGTATGTTTTTGCTTTCTTTGGGTGCAAATCATATTTAGTAAACAAAATTCATATTTAAAATCATATACTGTGCACAGACAGAAAAATTACCATTTTTTTTTATAAATTAACATTTTCTTATTGAAAAATTATGTATACACTATATATGTATATGAATATGGCTATAGATAAAGTCTATAATCGAAATTTTAATTAAAACTTTTTATCAAATATTTTCAGAAACTATATATAATAAAAGAAAAAATCAGGCTATTTTCCAGGATTGGATTTCAATAGTAGACAAGAATATTTCTTTGTTTTCTTTAATTTCTAATCTTTTATATTTTTCTGATAATGAACTAGATAGAAGACTATGATCATTATGAAAAAAAAAATAGATATTACGATTAGCTATTAAAAGATCTAAAATAACAATTTACTGCTTCAGAATAAAACTTCAATGATAAAAGAATTTTTTCTAAGATAAATATTTTTTATAGCTACATCAATTATCTATGCAATTCAATTATTTTAATGGCTTTTCGCTAACTTAAAAATGCAAAAAAAAAAAAACTTTTTAATAAGCTTCAAACCTGGTGCCATCTAGTGAATATTTAAAACTTTATAATTTAACATTATACAGTATTGAAGAAATGTAAGGGAGCCTGTAATATATAATGAGACAAAAAAAAACATCATTTAAAAATTAATAATATTTAAAATAACAAAAATAAAATGGTGTGATTAGTATTTCGTAAAGTTCAAAATGAAAATTAAATTCTTAAAAAAAAAAAAGTCTAAAATAAATTAAGTCAGCCAATTACAGTAGCTTTCTACAAACGGCAGCAAGATAGTCAATTATAAATAACGTTTTTTCTTTATCACTTTATCCCCTAGTTAAGAATAGACAGTAAGTTTTTCCAAAAATGATACATCAGACAAGTGAATAGCCATGTTCTGTAATTATACACCATATTATTCCAAATTTTGTAAGTTATGTATAACATTTTTTAGCAGCTCAATGCTACTGGATTATATGAGATCTCCAATTCTCAGAGATAAAAAATCATCAAGGGGTATGTTTTTCACATATATAATAATTTTTCTTCCAAGTTACTATGGAATATCTTATTGGCATGATTTTTAAAATTAACTTAAACAAAATACAGTATGTGCAGAAGTGAAATTGGATGTGTGAATGTTTATTTGCAATTTTATTTTGTCTGAAATTAAAATTGAGAACTAAGCATGAATGCTATATGATGTAACAATAATTCAATACCATCTTCATCATCAATGATGGCTTGCAACTTGCCAACCTCTTAGCACTATTTATTCTACCATTTCAATTTGACAGCTGCATCACATTAAAATGTTTATATTTTATTAATTAGTGTTGGTTTTCTTATTCTTGAATTAGTTCTCTTGCCCAAGTACTTATTGATATAAATAACTGAATTTACGCTATTTCATGTCTCAATCCTAAATGTAAGTTGATTCACAGTGTTAGTTTGTCGCAACAATGATAAGGTAAATAAATCTAATTTCATTTAATTAAACTTGTAATCTTACTCTAATAAACTGTAGCAAATGTTCTGCCCATATTAAAAATTGACATAAGAATTGAAATGATGATTTTTAATAATATATCCATTGCATCTATTCATTTTGATTTGGACAAAGATATTTAGCTTATCAAGATCTTACACATGGAAGGATTGCAGATCTTGATGAAATACCTGGAAAAGTTTTAAAACGTAAAATATTTGTAAAATAGTTTTAAAAGGTAAAATATTATTGATCTCAAAAATGCTTCTATTAATCCGATTTTTAAAAACATAGGCAATAGACATTATTGTGATAATTATTGTGGAATATTATTATTCACTATAAGACAGATGCTTTTGGTGACTTTATTGAATAAGATACTTCCAGTCATAGATGAATGGTTTACCAGGAAATTCAATGTGCTTTTAGAAAATCAAGAAACATTATATATGTATATTGCTTTTTTGATTTGATCAAGGCATTTGACTCAGTAAATCAAACAAGTCTATTTCATTATTTGAAGTTAATTGGTTTGTCCACTAAAGTTAATATGTATTATACTCTCTACATAATGAAATGAGAGTGTTGTTATTATAGATGGGAAATATAAGGTGCTCTAAATCAAAACTAGTGTTAAACAAGGATGTATACTTCCTCCAACACTATTTTCAATTTTTATGACAGTAGTCTTTGGAACTGTTTATAAGCAGTTTAATGAAACAGGGCTTAAGAGGCAATACAGGCATGATGGTGGGATTTTTAATTTGAATTCATTAAAATGCAAAAATAAGAACTTAATCTTTGTTAATTCTGAACTTACAGAATGCTTCTAATTATGCTATTTTTTCCAATTCAAAAGATAATTTACATAAAGTACTTAATGTTTTGAATGTAACATATAAATACTTTGGTTTTATAATTAAGGTTCAAAAAAAATAAAGTTTTTATTAACTAGTGATTGAAAAAAATTCCTCAAATTTTAGCATGGATAGATGCTACTTTTAGCGTGAATGTAAACAAAATTTAAGTATCTGGTTTGTCTTACAAGTAAAAAAGTGAATTTAGATGAGTGCAATACAGACTCCAACATGTGGTTGCCACTTTTAACAAGTTAAAAAATAGGATATTTTACCATAGGGAATTTACTATAACTAAATTAGCTTTGTAAAATAGTGATTTTATCTCATCTATTGTATGGAAGTGACACTTGGACACCTATTGACATGATACTGTTCACTTCATTGAACTGGACATGTAAAGTAAATGAACAAGACTTCCTAGAAGGCTGTTTTATGGTGCAATTTTCTATATAAGGTTTAATACTTCATAAATAATCGATGCAGTAAAATTTACTATAAGAACACAAAAAGTAGCAATCCTGATGAAATGACAATCATTGACCATGACAGAGATTGTCAGCCTTGGTGTGGAGTCGAGAATTTTTTTTGCATAGGTGAAAAGTTCCCATGTATAATCAAGGTTTTTTCATACTGAAGATTGTTAACTGTTTATTTTTTATTCTAAGCTCAAGATTACACACCTGAATCTTGTTTTGAAACTAATCAGTAAACTCAAGAGGAGATAAGCTCAACATGATTGAGACAATCTTCACATTGGAAATCTAGGCAATGCAGAAAATGATGATAAAAATATATACTTAGTTCCTCATAGCAAATATCAATTTATAAGAATATCAGTATTTTTAAGGTAGCATATTCCGGATATATCACAAATATTTAGTTTGTGCTTAGTTATAGATAAAGCAAGTTTTTCTATTATTCTGTGAACAATATTTTTAACTTTGGCAGTCAGACAGTGTAACAAATAAAAGTGGCAATGGTCATACTGGGTTATTTTGTGTAGTGCAATTTTTAGGCTTGAGAGATCTCTAAAATAAAAAATTTAACCATGAAAAATTCTAATTACCTTTAGGGCAACTATATTTTCACTATTCAGTAAGCAAGGTCATAAGCCAAACAAAGCATCACATAATTTTCTTTCATTACTTTCACTATTTGCTTCAGGGGCAGTAATTCACTTTACTCCAAAGCCATCTAAATGCAAATGTTACATTAAATCATTAAAAAAAACTAGTTCTTTAAGGGCTTTGATACAACATTACGATCTAATGTCAATTAATTCCTCAAGATTATGATATCCAGCTCTGTAGTGTAAATTACTTCTTTCCATCTCGCATGTGGTATCTTTCCGAGTCTTTTACAATCTCATGAAATCCAGTTTAGGATTTCAATTGTCCATCTATTATCAGCTCATTTAGCAATATGTCCAGCCCAACTCCACTTCAATCTTTTAATTTTTTCAGTGAGGTCAGTAATACCTGTTTGTTCTCTTGCCCATATATTACATTTTCAATCTCTTCTTGTTATTCCTAACATGCATCTATCCATACTTCTTTGAGTGGTCTGAAATCTCTATATTGCTCTTCTAATAAGTGTCCAAGTCTCAAATCCATAAGTAAGAACTGGTAAAACACATTTATTAAAAACCTTCCTTTTCAAACACATATATATTTCCTTTTAATATTAAATGTATTTCTACCAAATGCACTCCAACCAAGTTTAATTCTATAACTAATTTCATCCATTATATTTCCATCTGTATTAATAATCTGACCAAGGTATTTGTAGCTGTTAACTTCTAAGTCATCATAATCAATCTTTATTTTCATATTTTGAGAAAATCCATTGAACATTACTTTAGTCTTTTTAACATTTATCGTCAAAACAGGCAAAATTCACTATACATATTGCCACTCATGCAAGCTAGAGTAATCAATGGATGCCAGAAGGTTTGTGCATAAAATCCCCATCTAGTGCCTACTCATCCAATATACCAGACTAGTTTCTAGCTTGTAGCCTTTGTCAGTGAGGAGCCTTGGATCTGAGAGCACTACACCTAGACCCTAGGATCTAATGCAACCCTCCAGACCTATATGACTATATAGGCTAATGAGCTTGGATTGAAAATATTAGTGTTTTCAATTTAAGACTCATAGTTTTCTAGTTAAGTAGAGATAAAAGGAGACTGCTGGAGGGTTGCATTAGATCCTAAGATCTAGGTGCAGTGCTCTCAGATCCAAAGCTCCTCACTGATGAAGATCACAAGCCAGAAACTAGTCTGGGGATATTGGATGAGTAGGTACTAGATGGGGATTTTATGCACAAGCCTCTAGCTTGCAGTGAGTGGCAATACATATAGTGAGTTTTGCCTGTTTTAATAACAGTTATAAGCAAGCATAAGAAATGGTGATCATGTGATGTTTATTGACATTTATCTTTAATCCTACTTTCATCTGATAACTCCTACAACATTTCCTGCAGCTCTAAAGCATTATTTGCAAAAACAACTACATCATCTGCAAATTCTAAATACTTAAATAATCTCCATTTACTTTCATTCCTTTAGCTTCCCATTTTAATCCACAAAATACTTCTTGCAGTACTGTTGTAAAAAGTTTTGGAGATATGGAGTCACTCTGTCTTATAGCCTTCTCAATGTTGATTTTCCCAGTATCAGTAAGTAATCCAATTGTTGCTATTGCATTTTTATAAATAATTTTTAAAATAGGACAGTATCCTGGATCTACACCTTGATGATCCAATGCTTTAATCACTGAAAAAATGTTTATAGAATCAAATGCCTTTTTACAATCTACAAATCCAAAGCATAACAGTAATTCATATTCATTTGTCCTTTCTATAACTTCTCTCAATATCTGGACATGATTTACTGTACTAAAATCACTTTTAAATCAATTTCATACTTGGAGTAAATATTGAAAATACTAACTTAATGCATTTTCAATTACATTAAACCACAATGGCTTAGAAACAGTTTTATAATATAAATGCTACAAGTAATATCTCATACCACTCTTAAGAAAAATATTTGTTTTACATAATTATCATTCCAAACTGGATTTTTTTTATTATGAGCAGTATTTACAAAAAGTTGTATGTTTATAGCAAAAAAAATTTTTTTAAATATAATCATAAAATAGCAAAAAAGAAAATAAATAAAATTATTTTTGTTTAGAATAGTTTTTAACTGGATTCAATTGATTGCTTTCTTATAATCAGGTTTAACATGAAATATGTATATTGGTGATTATTTATCTTTTCTACATGTGTGTGATCATGTGTGTCAGTTGTATGAGATAGTGTGGATAGTTGAAAGATGCTTGAAAATCTGAGTTCAAATCCCCTATACTTACAATCAAGTATTATAATATTTAACTAAAAAGGTGGGGGGAAAATAGCCATAATTTACAAAAAAGGGAGAAAATTTACTTAGATTACAAGTGATATGAGATACTAAAAAGGTGGGGGGAAAATAGCCATAATTTACAAAAAAGGGAGAAAATTTACTTAGATTACAAGTGATATGAGATACTGCTAAACTGACATAACACAAATACTATGAGAGCTAAATTCAAAATTTGATTTTTGCAAAATATAGATATACGTAGGAAGGTATTCAGACAGATACCTGTTCAATTTTTAAAATTCCATGAAATTAAGGCATATGAAAATTTATAGTTGTATCATAAGACAGTTGTAACTTTTGTGGGTTACAACAAACAAGTGGAAATACTGTACAATTAAAATTGTATTTAATATTTTCAATGTCTAATATAGCAATGGAGTTACCATAGTTTTTTATTAGATACAATTTTTAAAAAATAATACAAAAAATTGCTACTAAATACTTGCCACAACTGATGCTATATGAAATTAAAATGTCAATGGATCATTTGCTATCGACACAACATCTTAATATTATTAAAATAAAAAATTAATATAATTGTTGCAATAAATACTGTAATGCCCTGAATTGTTGATCGAATGCTAACTAAATCCACAAGCATGAAATAAAGGCTCTCCTTACAGAAAAATCAGTGTTTAAAAATAGACAATAGTAATCATAGATTGAATGATCCAATAGTAATTACAATTAGTGTATTGACATTCATGACCAATCCAGATTAACTGGAGAGCATTCTATTTAAAAAATAGCTAAATACCTATTTATTGATCACTACTGGATGGCTAACTAGGCTGACTGCAAATTGCTCTCTGAAACAAAAATTGTAAATATTTTTCACAAATTAGGAAAATTTCAAAGATCAATTATAAAGACTATGCTTTGAGTTAACCATTCCATACAAAATCTTTGCAAAAATGATTAATCAAAATTACTATTTAGAATAATTAAATTACTGAATAATGCTTTTTTGTTCTGCAGACTAAGCAGAAAATATTAGTGCATACCTTTAAATCAATAATTTAAACTAATATGTAGGGTATATACACGTTTGCATATATCTGTATGTACATATTTATAAGCAGCTTTCAAAAATATACATTAACTGGATCAATCCTTTGACATTAAATACCACCTGCCAGTTATCATTTTCATCAAAAAATTCTTGATTGATAAAAAGTAAATGCTAGTTACTCAGCTACGATTTGAAAAAAAAAAAAAAATACTTAACAGCAAATGATATTTAAAAGTAAAATAAAATTAAAATCAGTGTTTATATAAACTAAAAGCACTAACGGCTATGATTGAAAAATTCACTAATTAAATAAAATCAGAAAATTTAAATAAAAACTGAAAGATGTTTTAAATTTTTAAAATTATTAAGTATTCAAAATTTAGGAGACAGAGAGACTAGACTGAAATAGAAAAGTTAGTGAGGATTATATATATATGTTTATATATAACGGATTTCCATTTTAAGGATGCTCCATACAATTTTCTATAATTACGATGGCAAGATCATAAACCAAATAATATATTAATCAATTTGATGGACGTGATGCTATAGAATCCATTTAAATCACATCTTTGATGGTTTGGCCATATGAAACAAACGAACAATACAAAACTTTCTAAAAATATATACTAAAGTTAAGCATTATTTTCACAGGGGAAAGGCAGACATGCTTACATTGTAAATTTTTTTTTGGGAAAATACAGATGGGGATAAAGCAGAATGGATAGCTACGATCGGGCAAAAGTGCTGAAATCTTTCACAAAGAAAAGTTTACTGCAGCAGTTAAAAGACAGCATTTAAATATCATATAGATAGAATGTTGGACTGACATGTTCTATGCATATTTCTGGTTCATGGATTGATTTTCACAGTCATCACGAGAATGAATGAAGGTATGAATGGCTGCTGCTGTCAAAATGGCTAATCAGTTCCTTCAATGTGTGTGGAATAAAATCTAATCTTTTATTTAATTATTACATATTCAGAAAGCTTATAGGCCATCTGTACTACTTTGATTTTCTCAGATGCCTTGATACTTTAATCAGAATGGTAACAAATAGAAATGAGTGCAGCAATATATTAAACTAACTATGTGATATTTCAATAAAAATGGAAAATATAAATCCCATTTATAAATCTTATTATATATTTTGAATGGACAAATTTCAGGCATAAGGTTTTCGTCAAAAGACAACTTCCAAAATGAAATGTGTAATTCCATTTAACATTCTGTTGACATTCTATTATCCATTTCCTATGTTAAGATTATCTAGCGGTCTTCAACAGCACGGTAAGTACAAATACAATATATTTTTTTTATTTATAAAATACAATGTAATAAAAGTAATATATTGTCATTTATATACTGAAAAGACTCAGTATGGTAAAATATAAAAGATGGATAATAAATAGTTTAAACAGGCTTTAGCCTGTACTCAAAGCGCTTTAAAATTCACAATAATCAAGCATATTTTGTTGATAGAACCTTCCAAACCACAACACATGATAGCAACTTTTATAAAGATAAGAGTGGCATCTTATCTTTAACCTAAATGTCCATTTATATAGCTGAATCTGAAGCATCTTAATTTGGAAGTGTGAAGTAGTTGTTTTTTCACTGATTAAGTCCACTAACTATTTCCTTTACAAATTAACTTAGGTGAAATCTTGCGATTTACAGCAAGTTAATATTACGATCTTAATGTTGGAAATTCTATTAACTATTGATAAGTAGTATTTAATTTATTGAGTACACAGAGAGCATATATAAGTAGTTTAAACAGGCTTTAGCCTGTACTCAATGCACTCTAAAATTCGCAAGATTGATACAAAGTACTGTCTTTCAAAAATCATATTCAAGTCCTTGATAAAACATTTGCAAGTACACCTGGGTCTCGTTTTACGCGATAGATAGGTTCCTCAGAAAACACGCGCAAATGAAATCGCGCAAAAATAGACGTAACTTACATTAAAAAAGGGGGGATGTGGTCTGTGATTTTTCAAAATTCGCGTAAAAGCAAAGCACCAACGTAAAATTACTTTAAAATTCGCGCAAAAAAAAAAAATAAGGAAATAAAATATGACTAATAAAAAATTTCAAATTTGAAAAAAATTGATACAAGACAAACTTTTTTTAACTATAATATTTAATTTTATTCAAAATAATATATTTTTATGCATAATTTACAATACGGTAATTTACATTTTTTTATACACGTTTTAATTATTATCGCTATTTGCCGAAACACACGTTCGTTTGCACTCTCATGTTGTGTTAATGGTTTTCTATTGACAACGTAATTAGTAATTAATCTTTGAGACGATGATTTTATTAATTGTTTATGAACTTAGACTTATGATAATAAAAAGACATTTATTCACCACTGCTGGGAAAAATTTAATTAAAACTAACAACTAAAAATTAAATTATTTTTGTCTTTAATTTTCAATTCCATTTAAAAATCAAATTTTACATCACATTATTTTATTTCAAGTCACCGTAAGTAATTTTTAAATTGTTAATTACAATTAAAAATCAGATTTTAATTGTCAAATTTAATTGTGCCCACTGCTATTACTGACCTTTTAAAAATAAACTTGTGGACACTAAATGATTAATAATTGATTACGTTCTTTTTTAAAAAGCAAAAACAGAATGTGATTTAAAATGCAAAATTAACACGCATAATGTTTGAACAAATTTACATTATAATCTTGTAAAATTTAATGTGTGTATACATAAAATGTAGAAATCATGATTTCAATTTCATTATTGCATAAAATCTTACTATTATAAAGCACTGAAAATATTGAAATTACTAAGTTGAAAGTCAAATTCCAATAATGTGCTATTACTTTCAATATATCGTAAGTGCGCGAAATTTATTATTTAAAGTAATAGCAATATCGGAATTCGACTTCCGGTGAAACACGAATAGCGTAACTTCAAAATCGTGTTAAATAAGTCCGTGTAAAAAGAAAAAGAGACCCAGGTGTAATAACTAAACTTATTTTCCAATATTAAATATTATGATTCTTCTTTCAAGCTGAATCTAAATTGCATAAAATACTTGAAAACAGGATATAGTTAATACTTACAAATGCAATTTAAATTATTGCAAAGAGATGTCACATGATATTTAATGATTAATACATTCCAAACGAATAAATGAATTTATAATGAGTTTATAACCGCAGTTACAAATTTCAAATTGACTTTGGACTCAAAACTTTGGAATGTTGAAACTTTAAATGGATAGTTTGGAAAGCATGAAAAGATTAAATAGATAAATAAATGGATAAACATCTAGATGATTTCTAAAAAACTTGAATGAAAAACAACTAGCCAAAAACTG
This sequence comes from Epiperipatus broadwayi, assembly GCA_028023455.1. Lineage (NCBI taxonomy): Eukaryota > Metazoa > Onychophora > Udeonychophora > Euonychophora > Peripatidae > Epiperipatus > Epiperipatus broadwayi. The sequence goes on along the minus strand of JAQFVV010000073.1, from coordinate 2,540,436 downwards.
TTTTTGAACATCTATTTGGGTATTATTGTCCGATTAGCTAAATCTATGTTCACATAGAAATCATAATTGTATTTTCCAAATAGTTATTGAACTAATAATTTTATTAACAAAAGCAGTTTTATTTTTTAAAACAAAAGATTTTCAATTGTTATTAAATATAATTCAAAATGCAACCATCATTTCTTAGTTATTGTATGCATCTAACATAAAGCAGTTGTGCCTGTTTTAATGATTATAAACTAAATACCCAATTTAAATTATTTACAATCCATAGAATTTTAAAGCCATTTTTGATTATATTCTGAAATCTAATGATCAGTCCACTAATAAACACTTCAAGGCAGGGATTTAGGCAATAAGACATTATACCAAAAATTTTCTACCTTTTAGATTTTATTTATAAATGGGATTCAAAATTATATTATACTTTATGTAGTGAGGTACAAATATATACAAGCCAGTTTTAAAAGTGATATATGTAGCATATTAATCCACAATCAAGTACAGTATTTAAAAAAACTGTAAAAAGAACTAGTGAGTAATAATAGGCATTTTGGCTTGTAGATTATATATATATATATGATCAATAGATGGCGTTTTACCAAAAACACTGACCAAGCGTATGTTTGTTTACATAAACGATCAAAGAGTCAGAATTAACTATCTTTCATTTTAGCCCACCCTCAGATCAGCTGATTTCAAGCTGATTTGCTATCATCAGTGAAGGACAGAGCCAAGAAACTAGATCTAAACACTCCGTGTTTATGCACATAGTTTCTATCAGTTTGCAAGCATGAAATTTTTCAGACCGATAAAGTCTTCAAACTCAGCCAAAGAAGCTAGATAGCTATATGGGTCTGATCTCAGTTCAGTTTCTCCACATAGTCAAAGTATCTGCAATCTATATCATTGCAGAAACCTTTAAAGGTACATTTATGAAAAACAAAAAAAAAAACCAGTTTTAATCACGTTAAAACCTGCTGTCACTTGTATTTTTTTTATTTTTTTTCATAAATGTACCTTTAAAGGTTTCTGCAATGATATAGATTGCAGAGGCTTTGACTATGTGAAGAAACTGAACTGAGATCAGACCCATATAGCTATCTAGCTTGTTTGGCTGAGTTTGAAGACTTTATCGGTCTGAAAATTTTCATGCTTGCAAACTGATAAAAACTATGTGCATAAACACTTGGAGTGTTTAGATCTAGTTTCTTGGCTCTGTCCTTCACTGATGATAGCAAATCAGCTTGAAATCAGCTGATCTGAGGGTGGGCTAAAATGAAAGAGATAGTTAATTCTGACTCTTTGATCGTTTATGTAAACAAACGTACGCTTGGTCGGTGTTTTTGGTAAAATGCCATCTATTGATCATAAATATAAGCACCAGCAGGTTTTAATGTGATTAAAACTTGTTTTTTTGTTTTTCATAAATGTACCTTTAAAGGTTTCTGCAATGATATAGATTGCAGAGGCTTTGACTATGTGGAGAAACTGAACTGCAATCAGACCCATATAGCTATCTAGCTTGTTTGGCTGAGTTTGAAGACTTTATCAGTCTGAAAAATTTCATGCTTGCAAACTGATAGAAACTTTGTGCATAAACACTTGGAGTCAGTGTTTAGATCTAGTTTCTTGGCTCTGTCCTTCACTGATGATAGCAAATCAGCTTGAAATCAGCTGATCTGAGGGTGGGCTAAAATGAAAGAGATAGTTAATTCTGACTCTTTGATCGTTTATGTAAACAAATGTACGCTTTGGTCAGTGTTTTTGATAAAACGCCATCTATTGATCATAAATACAAGCGAAAGCAGGTTTTAATGTGATTAAAACTTGTTTGTTTTTTTTTGTTTTATATATATATAAAAGCATTAGACTATATATGCATTTGTGATATAAATAAAAATTTGGAATATCATGATATAGATCATAGATAAGTTCTGAAAAATATTTACCAAAATGCAACAGCCATAATTAAACTTCATAATACTAAAAAAAACTAACATAAGAATATGCAACAGAGGGAGTCTATCTGCCCAATTTTTTTTACAGCAATTTTATAGGAAATATTTTGTGGATTAAAATGGGAGATTACTTAAGCCATTTAGATTTTGCTAATCATTGTATCACTTCAGATGAAGCAAAGTATAAATTATGCAGAGTGAAATGAAATGAAACAATGCCAAAAGATATTTCATTTTTGGAAGCACATACAAGTCGAACAATTTGTTACCCAGAGCCATTCATTAAGATTTAGTGATAACATTTGTGATGCTAAAGAATCAAGAATTGTAGATTTTTCATCAAATTTATGCATGACTGATGGGCATATCTTGGATGCAGTGAGTGCCATTACACATCCAAGATCTTGTGTCGGCCAAAAAAAAAAATAGATTAGTTACCAATCACTAATAATATTTGTATATAATATATATGGGTATTCTCGTAAATAATGCTTCAAATTTTTAGAAAATGATATTAACTAATGAATTCAAGTTATTAATACATAACAGATTAATCAGAATTAAACTTGAATGGAATGGTTTTATATACTATAATACTAATAAAAAATTTATCTGTGTGCTCAAAAAAAGTGCAGTTAATAAATTTATTCAATAAATAAATAATATTTCTATATAATAATTTTCACTACATCACTCTTATGCAAAATAAGAACTGGTCTCTATCCGCTTTTAATACCATGTGTAACCCATATGACAAATATGTATGATCCTTAAGATTTGCACTTTCTGCCTTATCCAGCAATCAGTTGATTCAGACCACGATCTCGAGTGGTCAGAAACCAATCCCTAATTTGCATGAAAATGGTGTAGTGAAAATTACTCTACAGAAATATTATTCATTATTGGATAATTTCTAATCTAATGAACAACTAATAAAAAGTATTAATATACTTCCATTAAAGTGGTTTGTATCAAAGTTACAGGGCCATTAAGTTTGATACATCCAATTAAACTGTAGTAATTTTCTATCTATATATATATATACTGAACAATAAAAAAGATATGCATAAGAGATTGTAGTCTGGGCCAACTGATGAGTGCTGATTCAGCACAAAATGTGCATCTTGGGAATCATACATTTTTCACATGCATTTGGTCACATGTTTATGATTACATCTCTCCACAAGATGTTAAAGTGAATAGAAGCCAGTTCTTATCTTGCGTTTAACATATTTCTCAAAAAAAGTAATTCATAATATATATGATTTTCTTTTTCTGCAAACTCCACAAGTCTATATCCTCTCTCATTTCCATTACCATAATTAAATTTACCTACAGCACTTTCATCGTTCATTTGTTTACCAATTCTAGAAAGTTTCCCATAACAATTTTAAAATGTTGTTTACTCATATCAAAATCCTTTTGTACATTCATATAAAAATCTTCTAGTACTTCATCACTATGAAAACTTGTTGGGGGCATAAACCTTAATTATCTGTATTTAATATCTGCTATTAAATTGAATAATTAATTTTGCCATTCTTTCAGATACACTATCAATCTCTATAATATATATATATATATATTAGATTCAGTTACTATTTAAATTTACCTTGACTCAGCATGCATCTTCAACTTATCTAATATATTAGAACACTAATATAGTGTTAATAAATAAAAAGAGCTAATGGTCCAGGATAGCAAAAAGATTTTAATGAACTCAAACCATACTTTGAAAGAATATTAAATATTTAAATATTCTTAATCATATTAATAATTTCAAAGACAAATTTGATTTTCAGGGATTTCTTTACAGAAATTAGTTACCAATTATAATAAATATATAAATATCAATAGGTAACTAATAATGAATGGGATAATCCATAATGAGCAAAAGAAAAATTTAATTAATGAAATTAAATTCAATTAACACAGTAATAAAATTAAAAATATCACCAACACAGTTTTCTTTTCAAAATAATTCATAAAATTCAATATATATAATTCAATACACCAACTTCTTTTTAAATCTTGTTGTTATATGATTATCATAAAAATATATAAATATACACCAACATTTCAACTATTTAATATTATAGTCTTTATCAAAGAAACTGAAAAATATATAACAATAAATATAAATATCAAATATTTCAAACAATCCCAATATATATATAAAATAGTCATTAAATCAAACCCTTTCTATTACAACAATCTCAAAACCCTATTACATTTTTTTATACTTATATACTGTATTTTACCTAAAAATATCCTGAAGACCATTTAATTAAAAAAAATCTATTATCTTCTTTTCTCTTTCTTTCTTTTCCACTAACATTCTATTCAATTCAGGGTTTAATTTCACTAATGTAAAATTCCTCCCTTTTTAGAAATTATGAATTCGGTTTATGTTTGAATTTTTGGCAGGAGTAATATTTTGAAAAAAAGAAAATTTTGTTTGTGATAATAATAAACCAATTTTTTATGTAAGTTATGTGGATGATTATTTTATGGTATTTAATAGAAATAAAAGGAAGGCAGATAATTTTTTTAAATATATTAATAGTAATAGTAATAATAAAAAGTCAGATGTCACATGACATATATTAATAGTCAAGAATAGAACAACAGATTTACTATGGAAAAAGAAAATATTAATATTATTGAATATATGGATGTTAATGTTAATTAAAAAAAATTAATAATAATAGTACTATTGTAATAGAAACTTCTGTAAATAGTAAAAAAAAAAAAAATTTTTTTGGTTTATTAAATAATTGCAAATCAGATATTGATTATCATAGCAAAATAAATATTAATAATAATAGAATTCAAAGAGCAATTAAATTATATTCAAATAATGATTTGTTAAAGAATGAAATAAATATGATAAAACATGAATGTTATGTAAATGGTTATTCTAATGAGATTAATAAAGGTTTGTTTTCTAATAAAAATATTGATTAAAAAAAAAAAGAATAGATAAAATTAAATAAGAATAATAATAATGGAAAGATAATTTATATTGGTTTCAATATTTCAAAAAATTTGTTTATTAAAATTAGGAAATTATTCAATATAATTAATAAAAAATATAATGTTTTTATTTGTTCTGTTTATAAAGAAAAAAGGCTTAAGTTTCTTAATTACTGATAATAGAGATTACAATAATTTAGAAATTATGAATTAGGTTTACATAATAAAATGTTTGAAATGTTTTAAAAATAAGAAAGATTTGCCATATGTTGGGACTACAAAAAATAAATTACCAATTAGATTAAAACAGCATTTAAATGATAAAATTTCTGTTGTTTTTGATTACATGATTAAGTTTAAACATAAAGATTTTGAAATAAAGCCTTTGGAATGCATAAAATCTTACTATGAAAGAATAATAAAGGAAGAGATTTACAATAGTGAAATTAAACCGGAATTGAAACTGAATTGAATACAATGTTAATGGGGAAAAAAAAATTTTTTTTTAATTAAATGGTTTTTAGGGTATTTTAGATGAAGTATATTTATAATAAAAAGGGTTTGAGGTAAAGGGTATTTTATAAACATATATATTGGGAGGAGGGGGTGTTTGATGTTTATATTTATTGTATTTATTGTATATTTATTGTTGTATATTTTTATTTTTCAGTTTCCTTAATCATCATCATCAACAACAACCATTATCAATCCGCTGCAGGATGAAGGTCTCTACATGTTCATTCCATCTTCTCTGATCTTTAGTTTCTCTTCTCTGCAGCACCCCTGCACACTTTCTTATTTCATCCATCCATCTCACATGTGATCTCTTTCTGAGTTTAAGATTTCAATTGTCCATCTATTATCATCTCTTCTAGCAATATGTCCAGCCCAACTCCACTTCAGTCTTAATTTTTTCAATGAGGTCAGTAACACCTGTTTGTTTCTCTTACCCATATATTGTGTTTTCAATCTCTTCTTGTTACTCCTAACATGCATCTCTCCATATTTCTTTGAGTTGTCTGAAGTCTCTGTATTGCTCTTCTATTAAGTGTCCAAATCTCAGATCCATAAGTAAGAACTGGTAAAACACATTTATTAAAAACATTCCTTTTCAAACACATAGCCATATTTACTTTTAGTATAAAGTTATTTCTACCAAAAGCATTCCAACCAAGTTTAATTCTATGATTAACTTCATCCATTATGTTTCCATCTGTATTAATAATCTGACCAATGTATTTGTAACTGTTAACTTCTTCTAACTCATCGTAATCAATCTTTATTTTCATATTTTGAGAAAATCCATTAAACATTACTTTAGTCTTTTTAATATTTATCTTTAGTCCTACTTTCATCTGATAACTCCTGCAACATTTCCTGAAACTCTAAAGCATTATTTTCAAAAACAACTACATCATCTGCAAAATCTAAATGACTTAAATAATCTCCATTTACTTTCACTCCTTTAGCTTCCCATTTTAATCCACAAAATACTTCTTGCAGCACTGCTGTAAAAAGTTTTGGAGATATGGAGTAACCCTATCTTACACCTTCTCAATGTTGACTCTTCTAGTATCATTATGTAATCTAATTGTTGCTGTTGCATTTTTATAAATATTCTTTAAAATATGATAATATCCTGGATCTATATCTTGATGATCCAATGCTTTAATCACTGAAGAAATATTTATAGAATTAAATGCCTTTTTATAATCTACAAATCCAAAGCATAATGGCAACTCATATACATTTGTCCTTTCTATAATTTCTCTCAATACCTGGATATGATCTACTGTACTAAAACCACTTTTAAATCCAGCTTGTTCTCTTGGTTGGTGGAAATCCAACGTTGTCTGTAGACGAGTTTGTAATTAATTATCTTGGTAAAAATTTTGTATAAAACTGATAAAAGGCTGATAGGTCTGTAATTTCTAATATCTTCTTTATCACCTTTTTTAAATATTAATATTAATACTGCATTATTCCAATCATCTGGTACATCTTTATCATTTAGACATTTGGTATATAACTTTGTTAAAAAAAATTCTATTTCTTCACCTGCTTCTTTTAATATATCAATTATAATTCCATCATTACCTGAAGCCTTTCCTTTCTTCATACATTTAATTGCATGTCTCACTTCTTCATTTAAAATTCTGGGCAATTCTGAAGATGTAATAGATATAGGAGATACTTGTTCTTTATTACTATATAATTCTTCATAGAAATCTTTTACTCATTTCATGATATCATCTCTCTTTTTAGTAACAATTCCATCCTTTTTTCTTACTGCAGATATAAATTTCCTACCAATACCAAAATGTTGTTTTACACTCTTGAGACTTTTATTCTCTTCTACAGCTTTTCTTGCTAGTTCACAGTTATACTTTTTTATATTATATATTTTTATAATCATATAAAACAAGATTTAAAAAGAAGTTGATGTATTGAATTATATATATTGTAACGGGCACATACGCCATTACATTATTTTATTTATTAAACACGAAAAAATAAAAATTTGCAAATAAAAACTTCTTTTTTAAGAATTAAAAATTGAAAATTAATTCTATCTTAAACTCATATATATAAAATCGAACAGATAAAAAAAAAATTATTAAAATAAAACTTTATTAAAAATAGAAAAATTTTTCAACAAAAAGATTTAGAGATAAAAATATATCTTTAAGTTTGGAAAACAAATTAATTAATGTTATGGAAAAATGGAAATGATTATTTTAATTAGTCAAAGTGAACTAGCCCTTGGGCATTTAAATGTATAAGCAACGGTCAGATAGGAAAACAATACAAACTAATAGCAAATAAAAAGAAATCCCTTAGGAATCGGACCTCAACGAAAGGGTCTTCATCATCATGACGTAATGTTGAGTTAATCCACAAAATTAATATAAAAGGAAAGGTTTGGAAATAAAAAAATTAATTAGAAGAGAGATGTGACTATATGTGTTAGTGCGGAGTTGAAGGAGAAGGGATCGAAAAGACGCACTCTTCAATCCCTTCAGTTTTGTTAAAAAAAGAAATGACATTGTTTTTTCTACATTAAGGGCCAGCTAAAGTAAAAGACCTCCGGATAAATAAAAAACAACGGCTAACTGGATACCAATATCTTCAGGACGGCATGGGAATTCCTGTTCGAAATTACAAACAACTACAAATTATGGACCTTTTAAAACTGTAAGAACTTTAGAGAATTCATGAACATTAAATTAAAAACTTTCCGTATTTAAAATAATTGCAATAGAATCCTATCTGACCAACTTTATTTATTAATAAGTAATTTTAATTTGATGTATTTCTTTTGTAAAATCATTTCCATTTATTTTTTTTTTTTGTTATTTTAAGTTTTTATTATGATTTCTGTTTTTCGTTAAATTATATAAATGTTAAAATCAAGTCGGGCATGAATGGCTATATAGATTTGTAAAGTTATATTAGGGGAGGGTAATCTTAGTTTATTTGTTTCGTAGATAAATTAGGTCAATGGATTGGATATATTGGTGTAATTAGTAGATGTAGTACGAGATTCGCTATGGGCAGAATCGCTTTATACGCCGCACCCTTCCTTTTGCCTATGGAATGCGATCGTAAGTCGGCAAAAATGACCGCAGTCTTTTCCTATGGAGTTTTTTTTTTATTGCTCTTATCGTCAGATAGATGTAGTATTCCTATCTGACGAGAGGCAATTTCTTCTCTTAACCTATTTTGTGCTGCCGTATTTGTGTTACATTGAATGCATCAATATATCAGATGGATTGATGTTGGTTTAACTGCGAACTTTTGGCCTAAGGTTAAATAAGGATAGAAGATTTTTAGAACAGACACATAGTTTCAAATATTTTAACAAAATATCAAAATGAAATATTTGATATAAAATTATTTCCCGTTATAAAAAATATATGTATCAAATATTAGTTGTATATTTTATTATTAATTTATAAAAGAAATTGCCCACTTAATAACATTTATGACATATATGTTTTTGTTTGCAATTTATGAGTAGGTACAATATATGTGCACATTTTTATAAATTGATTCAATTCAGTTAACATTGTATTTTGCTTTTCAATATTTATCAATATTATTGTTCAATAAATACTTGAGATATCTTTCATTTATTTTGTTAAGAAAGACAAATCTGCCAAATGATTATTTTCAATCTGGTATACAATTTTGCTTGCTAAGTGTATAAGCATTTTGATTTCCCCTTTAAAATGGATGTTTTCTAATAATGCCTGATAAGTAAATGATATAAACAACTTTTTTCTAAATTTTATGTAGAATAATTTAAAAATAATAAAATTGGTCTTATTTTAAATCTACCATTCTAAAAAATCTTATTTTTATTTTATGGTAATTATTATACTTTCTTTGCTTTACTGGTTTTTACAGTATGTTAAATTTCATCAAGCATTTAATATTTTTTTATTATATGTAATGAAGTTATGAAAACTATATCAACAAATGCATTAAAAAAATAAATATGGCGTTTTCAATTACAACAAATTAAAATAAATTTGTTTGAAGAGCTCATAAAAGAAAATGCTTTAAATTTATTGGATTTGTAAAGTTAAATTTTTCATATTTAAATTTAATAAAAGCCTATACCACTGAGAAAATAAACTTCCTATCTCAAATACTGGATAAAACTAACTGTCTGACATTTGATAAGACAAATTACAATGATATCTAGAGATCAGAGAAAATTTGACAAATAAAATTGATAAATTGAATTGAAGACTCAAGTCTTACAAAACATACTTAGTGAATGATTTTCCAGTTGTTGTTCAAATCTTAATTCTGTGGGTGAAGTGTAAGTTGAAAGATTACTACATTGTAGAAGATAGTCATTATGCAGAACTCCATTCTATGTAAACTTACACATACATTATAATTGCTGTATGATATTATTAATTAACTATGACTGAACTTTCTGCACATTAAATGATGATGATTTACAACGAGTCTATTAATTTCTTGTCTTATTTCTATATCATGGTCTCTAGTTAATTTTTTTTTTGTCTTACTATATATATATAGCATTCTGATACCTCCGTTACCATTTCGTCCCTTTTATTCAATTTCCTTGAACATAATTTTTATTTTGTCAATATCTTGTTTTATCAATATGAACATAATTTTGATCACGCAATTTATTATTTATATACTGTTGAATCAAATAGTCTTCTTTTTTGGCTCTTAGAAAAAGGTGTTACTTCCTTCATTCTTTCTTATCTTATTATAACTTCCAAATCTAAGGATTAGATATCCAGAGGAAATTATTTCATTACTGTCTCCAAAATACATACACACACAAACATGTACCGTATATATGTATGTGTCTATATATGTGCGTGTGATAGCTTTCTTTTCAATTACAAGTTCTTTTTACTAAATCTATTAGATTATATATGCAATAATGAAAAGTTAAATCTGTTATTCCTTACTTTCAATAACTTACTCAGGAAAAAAATAATGTTCAATCCCATAATAAAGTATTACAAAATATAAATTTTATTACAGCTTATAATTTAATTACAGTATTTCAAAAAAAAAAAATCTATATTCAGTATTAGAATTTAAAGAAAATCTTCAACAACAAATAATAGCTAAATAACACCACAAATCTAAAATAACTTTCATTTAAAAAAAAAAAAAAAAGATGGAGATGGGAGTAAAAAAGAAGTGAATGCATTAAAGAAAATGATAAATTTTTATTATCAGTTATTTTTCAAAAAATCTATGCCTTTCCAGTTCTATTTTTGATTAGACTTGATACAGATTCCCCTCCCCTACCATCAGTTATATAAAAGAGATATTATTCACTGCTGAACTTTATTGATTTTTTTTTACTTCCAAGTTTCAGCATTGTAAGTTAATACAATAAAAATTTGACTGACATTTACCCTAATGTATTCTTTATTTAGAGGAGCCTTTTTTAAGAGAAATAATTTCCCTAGAATTGCAATGTTTTTATAAAAGTTGCATGTTAGAATTTATTTATGTTTTGCTATTTTTAAAGACAAGCTTAGATTTTAAATCTATTTTATTAAGCAGGAAAATCCAAATTTAAAAAATGTATATATTTATTTTCAGAAGATAATTTATTTATAATTATTTACATAAGTGTATAATTTTAAATGATTACAAACTAATCATTTCAATGTTTTAATCAGTTCCATAGTAGCTTTTTTTTTTCATATGTCAAATGCACTGACCAGGAAGCAAGCCTGGCCCAGCTGCTTGGGAGGCAGCTACGCTAATCACTAGGCCACCAACAGCTTGGCAGTTCCATAGTAGTTGATAATCCATCTAAACATTCTTTATACTTTGTGATTAAATGCATCATAACTATGTAATTAACTATTGGTAATTAATTACAAATCATTTGTTCCATAGGATTTATCCAAGATTTCCATTAGTTTAGAACAGAATGATTAGAAAAGGTCAACAAAAATTGTGAATAATTATGGGAAAGCAGAACTACTTTTCAGCAATATTAGACTGGAAATCAAGGGCAGAACACTAACACTCCACTGGTATACTGAAAAGATAAACTTGAAAGATGGCTATTCACCTTGATAACTACGTACAGTTAACTCTCAATCCATTATTTTCAAAAAATCAAAATAAACAAATATGTAAAATCTATAAATGAGAAGTTTCACCAAAATTAACTAGCTAGCTTTAGGTATAATTCAGATATTATAATTCAAATTATTAAATACTAGTTATTTGAAAAATGTGTATATAAAATAGAAATTATATCATTTTAATATCATAGGAATATGTTTAAAAAACTGGGACTAATATCTATTATAGTATTTATATAAGAGATTTTTAAATAAATAACATTAACTAATCATTAACTTGATGACTCATATTCGTTAAGAATCATTGTGTATTTCCTTCAGAAAAAGTGTGATAATTCCGCTGTTTTAGATCACTGTTTTCCATTATCTTGTATTATTGTAGGATTTCTTTAATAATGTAAATTCTGCCATATTTCTTTCATTGATTTTTTAAATGGAAAAAAAAAAAATCTGAATAGGTCAGTATCTGATATATAGTCAGCAAATATCAATTGTCTTTGTGCTGTTGTTCTCAAATGACAGATTTCTTTTGAGGGTATTTTTTTATCCTTCTTGACCTATGTAAAACTCAATGCATAATATCACATTGCCTGTGAAAATTGATATGCTGTTAAAAAAATTTTAAACATTTTAATAATTATGAAACAAACATCAGATTTTAAAGATGAATTTGACAGATTTATCACAAATTCAATTCATTCATTTTTATTTGCAACTTAGTTTTTAAATATTTATAAAGATCAAATATGATTTTTTACAATACTATTTATATACATTCAAAGATCAGCCTTTCAAGCTAATTGTGCATGCGTCTTCTGCGAGTGTAAATTAAAAAGAAGCATTTTCAAAAACTTCCATCAGATGTACCAGTAGAAAAGTCAGAATTGAAAAGAGTTAATTTATTATTAAAAGTAACTTAATTTATTAATTAATTTTAGCAACAACAACAACAAAAAATGTATATCAATTATTGTTATTCCATTGAAAGACAAGTTTCACCACAAATCTATATAATGATTCAATACATTGAAACTAGAACCTACAATTCTGTGAGAAGTTAAAAGAAAAGGCTTCTAAATAATAAAAATAATACATCTTAATCACACAACTTTAAATATATAAATTCTTTTATAAATGAAGGCAAAAAAAATGTTAAAAGTTATAAGCTATGCAGAAATAGATATTATACCTTGAAATTAATTGTCATAGACAATTTGTTTATTGCAAAATAAAATTAGTGTTATCCAAACTTGAAGTAGATTAATATTAAACTACTATCAGATTTATAAGTACTCAATGTGAAACAAAAGCCCTTTTGCCAACTCTCCCAAATGTAAAGAAGTCAATATGCACTATTTAAGGACCAATCAACTTTTATTAGTTTTTAAATCATATTTTCTATGGTATTTTTTAAATTTATGCAAACAGAAGTCTATTACACCTAAGATCAGGATCAGCATCCTTTTACAAATAGTGAACTTCTTGGGACATTGTCCTTCATAATTAGGGTCATATCACTAAAAGAAAAATTTCACAAATACCATATTTAGTACAAAGAACACAAAATATAATTATTTTTAAAGATAACTCATGAAAGTTTTACATATCAAGTTAATAAGTTGATGTAATTAAGAATTAAATGTGCCATACAAAAAAAAAGGAAAGGGCTGCATACGGCAGCCTAAGTCACAAATTATCTGTACTGTTTAGATCTACAATGATATTCAATAATATACAATTAATAAAATTTAGATTAATTATAAATTACAACTTATAAATATAATAATAATTATATGCAGTAAAAATATTACCTATATATAATTACTAATAACAGAGTAAAATGATTTATAAATATTCTGCTGCAGGACAAACATCACTTTGAAACCTTTTTAAAGAGAATTAATGGGATTCAAAGTTTTTTTAATTTACTTTCTACTTAAAAATGCAACAATAACTATTTAAATACCAATAGTTAGATAAATATCTGAAATGACTTTGGACAAGATATTATTTTTTAAAAAATCCTAAGCTAAGCTTTCTGCTAATTAAAACATCATGCTAGCCAAAAAATACTTGTATCAACATAATCTCTGCTTTTTGTCCCAATGCTATAATGTCCAGTGATTGTGTAATATTTGCACTATCTTAGCTCAGGCGATCATTTGCTGTAGATTTTATTTTAACTCAATTACATTTCTCTATATTTATAGTATTTATTAATATTTAGCTACAAAATAATAGTGAATATGATATAAGAATGACTCCGTTTTACATATATATATATATCAATTTTGTTTTGAATTAACTTATATCATTTATATATATATAATAAAAAACTAACATAAGATTAAGTCTTAACACTAAAAAAGAAAAAACTGTTTTTAATAAATATCAATTTAAGATAAACTTCTTAACTCAGTTGCAAAATAGATCTTTAAATCAATGGGGATTATAATTAACCTAAGTACTTAATATTAAGTAAAATCACATAACTTCTTAACCCCATCATATCTTATATAAAAGTAAAAAAAATTGCATAATGCTCAAATTTTCTCAAAAGATAATTCTAAGATGAAAAATTTGTACAAATAAGCAACAGTTTATTAAAAATTAATACAAATGAACAATTATCATTCTATAAAAACTTCAATATACTGAATAGGGGCATTTTTCCTCCTTGCTGAATTATTGTCTTTAAAAAAATAATACAACGAATACATTCTCACCAAATTAAAATTCATGATTCATATCAATATGTTTTTGGTTATATCTTTTACCAATCAGATAATACTAATAACATCTTACAATGAGGCCCTAACTCTGATTGTTAAGCAAAATTCACAGTTAATTAGACGTTTATCGCGCATATGTATTTATTGCAACAAACACATATTACACAGGGTAAACCAAAAGTTTCTTATATAATATAGCAAATTAAATATTTATAAACAAAAATTTTAAATAAATAAAAAACAGAAAAATATTAAAACAGGCAAAACTCGCTATAGGTATTTCCCCTCTCTGGCAAGCTAGAGTAATCAATGGATGCCAGAAGGCTTGTGCATAAAATCCCCATCTAGTGCATACTCATCCAATATCCCCAAGACTAGGTTTTGGCTTGTGGCAATACATATAGTGAGTTTTGCCTGTTTTAATAACAGTTATATGAAAGCATAAGAAATGGTGATCATGTGATGTTTAGTGGCTTAAAAAGTAATATTTCTGTAAAAACTATAGCAATTCTTTAACTTTTTACATAATTTTCTTTACATAAAAAAAAGATAGCTTTTTTATTCTCATATTAAACAACATATTTTCTTTTAATCTGTATATTTACAATGCAAAGCAGTAATATACTGAAAACATTTTATAATGACAAAATTATAAAACCAATCAATACGTTCTTCGGTTTGCTGGATATAATACTACTGAATCCACTATTGTTAAAATCACATCTTCGTTGGATTGGACATGTAAAATGAATGAATAATGGAAGACTTCCTAAAAGGGTCTTTTATAGTGGATATGAACATGGGTTTTGTAGAAGAGGTAGAAACTGCCTATGTTGTAAAGATTATCCCAATTTTCATTCAAAAGAAATGCAATGTTAATTGTTTCCATTGGGAAGATATAGCAGAGAATAGAATATATTCGAGAGCTATAATTAGACAATGTGTTGAAATATTTCGAAAAGAATTTTCTGCTGAGGAAAAACATAAAATATCAAGTAAATAGAAAAATGGACTAGTATGATCTATATATGAACGTATTTGTGGTTCACAGATTGGTTTGTATAATCACCACAAAACTCATTTTTGGAATAGTTTTTTTCCCCCTCTCACTCTCGTTTTTCTTTTCCTTTTTTTTCAGAGTTAGAATGGGTATACTCACTTTTGAGTGGCTTATTATTAGTATTATTATTAAATTTAAAAAAAACATATTTTTCAAAACATAAGTATTTGTAATATTATTTAAAATAACAGATGCCTCTCAATTAATAATATTATAATTGAAATAAAATTGATAATTAATATTTTTTATGTGTGCATATTATTATTCAAATTACTTAACCATGTTTTCTGGATAACTCAAACTTACTATATTCATTTAGTAGCACTGCCTGTCTCAGTTGAAGTATTTGGAGCTTTCCTCAGGCAATGTTTACCTTGCTTCTGTTAACCAGATTATCCGAGTTATATTTATGTAAATAAGCTACTATATTTTAGTTTTAGGCAATAGATGGCAGTAGTAACCAGGCCAAAAAAAATGACATTAAATTGAAAACTGAAGTTTTTTTGCAAATTTCCTTTAACTTTGCAAAGCCATATTTAAATCATCTAAGCTTTTTACTGTTGCAATTTGATATGAAAAGAACTTTTTCCCTATTTCTAGTTATTCAGTATTTATTATTTGTTTATTTTTTATAAAATAGAAATGAAATTTTGTTTTATTTTTTTTTTTTTTTCATTTTCAGAATCTGGAAAACAGTAATTTAATGATTTAAGTAGAATATGATTTTCTTCCTGTTGATCTATACCACACTACGAGGAATTCTAACATCTACCAAGTCTAAACTTGAAATACTGAAAAAAAAAAATGCACCCATGAAATACCATGTGAATGTGGAAGAATGTATATGGGTGAGAACTGTTGTCCCATTGCAAAGCACTTGCAAGAATACAAATTGATGATTAACATTCTTTTTATTTATTTTTAAATATATAAAACAAAAAAAAAAAGCTTAGAATTGTATGTTTTTAACAAATTCATTAATAAATTACATTAGTGAATATATCACGTTTCCACACAAAAAAAAAAAAATGAAAATTTAAAGAGTTAAAGATTATTCCCGTAACTTCTTTTTTATTTTAAACAACAGGACAAAAAAATGTAAAATTAATTTGTAAATAATTTTGCTCAGTTTTTACATATAAATAATATAAACAGTATAAATTACATCCTATATATGAAAAAGAAATTAAGAAAAAAAATATTACAATAAAGTAACTAAATTTTAAAAAATTGAAATAAAACATTTACTGTTTTTTGTTTTTTTTTAAATTACAAGCACTAGATACAAATGCCTTTAATTAAGTTAATAAATACATAATATGAATACAGTATAGGATATATAATTTTATAAAGTGGGAAATCAACGAAAATAAGATGTATGCAAAAAATATAATTACAGTGCCATCATTCTGAATCGCCATTAAGCTTCCATTAACATAAGAAACTACTGTATTATTGGCCAATCACATGACTTTTTGTTAGAATATCTGAAAACAATCTTGATAACAACTTCCTGTTTCAGTGATGTGTACCCAAAATATATTAAGTCATCCTATTAGATCTTCTATCAGATTGAAAGAGGCAGACCATTTTTCAATTACTTTTTCCAGATCTTTCCACTTTTGTAACAAACAGAAGAAAATCCAAATAGGAAAGCCCAAACATTAATAATCATTTTAAAGTGAAATTCCAGGTCCACATTCAGTTCTAAAGCTATGTCCATGATATAAGATTTTAATTACTAGCAGAGTGTAAAAAATTTTCGTACAGTTGAATATTTTCAAACATGCTTAGAATTCTTTTAAAAGGTAGTTGGGCTCTCACTTATCCAATTAATGAAATATTTTCAGTTATAAAATCTAACTTAGCAAAAAGGTGAATTAAAAACAAAAACTATAAAACCCTCGATCAAAAGGCAGCTGATTAGATTACAATGACTTTGCCTTGAGGTGAGTTGTTGAGTCCTTTTTAAATTCCCTTTTGTCTAAGTGCTCAATGAATGTAAACATATTTTTATCACAAACAGGTAGCAATAACTTAATTTAATAAAATATATATATACAAAAGCAATCAATTATTATATTTGATGGTTGGTTATTTGATGAAAACTAATGCATAAAAAAAAGGTGGTCTCCAACACGAATTAAACTGTGAATGACTAATAAAAATATTGGCAAATGAAGAAAAGTAAAAATCATATGATGACAATTAACATTTCAATAATAACTAAACAAATAATTCTCTTTCTTTTATTAATTATAATAAGCTTTTCAATAAAAGAGCAGATCAGTAGTTGGAATTAATAATTAATTAATTTCTCAGTGGAAACCAGGTTAGAACTGCTTTATTTAGTGGTATAATATCATATAACTTCTTCTAGTGTGATAAATCATTCAATTACTATTCTTTTTACTGAAACTTTAAATTTTCAGCTTTTAAAATAAATGTTCAAACAATACATACCAAATATATATATATTACTTACTGTTATTTGGCCTTAAATCCACAATTTGAAATTAATAGTAATTTCATGAGCAACAAATTAAAAATCTGTTATTTTTTATACTGGAGATAAAAAGATGAAAGTGTTATCATTTAGTAGCTTCATTTAGTAGCTATATTTTCGTATTTTATTAATTAAATATGTTTAACAAGTAAACAATAAGAAGGTTTGCAAACTCAGCAGAAAAATTCAAATCCAGAGTAAAGATATCAGGAAAACCCAATATTTATCAGTCGTTAAACTTAGCTAAAGACTAATTCTTAAATGAATTGGTCAAAGGAAAATTAATTAAACCATACAAAAAAAAGGTAATATAACCTTCATATATAATTGAGAGTAACACATACACCTAAAGACAATAAGTCCATAATCTACCCTATTATTTAAAGTTAGTATTAGACAAAAAAAAATAAGTCCATAATCTACCCTATTATTTAAAGTTAGTATTAGACAAAAAAAAATTAGTAAATGCTTGTAATATATATATAGTGATTTAAAGTAATATATATATATGTGTGTGTAGTTAATATACAATCAATCTGAAATCTTTGGTTTCACAGCATTTTTGGATTTACAAATTTTTTGGATTTCAACAATGAATCTTTTTCTAATAGTTCTGGCTTGTGTTTTAGAACTTGGGGTCCCATGTGATGCCATTATTCCATCTGATTGGCTGTCACTTAAGCATTTTTAAAGCGTATCTGTTTGAAGGTGTTTAGCTTTCACGTTATTATTTATGGTTTCGTATTATGTTCTTTTACTTTTCTTAAAACGATTGAAATAGATATATTAAGCACTTTGTGATGCAAATGAAGAAAAGCACAACAGTGAAAACTTTAATTTAATACGCTAAGCATGTTTTCAATATCATAGCGATGAATGAGTAAAATTGTGGGTGAAGAGTATGATATAAATATCATGTAAATTGTATTCAAATTGTATGATATCAATACAACGATATTGAAAGCATGCTTACTATATTGGATTAAAGCTTTTGCTGAGAAACTTTTCTTACTTTGCATCACCAAGTGCTCAACAACATATCTATTTATAGTTTTGTACATATAAATATATACTTGTTGAAAGCTATGTAAATATATTTCATTAACAATCATATAACAAATTTTAAAATAGAAATTATGCTTTAGATTTGTATCAACACAAAATTTTTATATAATAGTAATTAAAGCAATAGTTTGTAATTTTGTTCAAATAATAGAAGTTTGTGAATTAGAAGTATCAGATAAAAAGTGCTCCTTTACAAAAAAAAAAAAAGCTATAATTTTAATTTCTCATTCAATAATAATTGAATGGTTAATTATTTGGAAGGCTATGATGTACAAACATTAAAAATGATAAATTACACTTTAATCACATTAATGAAATACTAATGAAACAATGATTCTACTGCCTTATTTTGATTCCAATGAAAATGCTTAAGGTGAAGTTTTAATCAAGAGATTTAAAATAAATAGAATCATAAAGAACAATTCAATTGTAAGAATGACTTATAACAAAATAATTATAATAAATAGACTTCTATAAATTTTAATTCTCATTTTATTGCTATATTAAATAATATAATATTGTGAAATATACAAAGACTTTTTCCTTTCACCTTTTTTTTTTTTTTGGTACTTTATTTTTTAGACCATACAAGCTGCCTGATGGCGCTTTACACTCTTTAATACACATAAATGTAATGTTACCTGGCCAGCCTTATGGTATTACAAAAAAAAAGTCTACATTAATTATTGTCCCATTTCTTTATTGTCCGATGTCTAGTATTATATTTATAAAAAAAAAAAGTCTACATTAATTTATCTACTTATTTTTTATTGGAAACGAACAAGTTCTTTTTTGTTTCTGCTTTTAAAAACACGCTTTTATGTTAGTGTGTCAGACTTTTTTGTGTTTATTGTCTGATTTCAGATATTATTTTGAAATTAATTAAAAAAAAAAAAAAAAATACATGTATGAATTAATTGCTGTACTTCTTTTGGATTGAAAACAAAGTATAAATTAATTTATCTACTTATTGATTATTGGAAATGAACAAGTTTTTTGTTTTGGCTTTTAAAAACACGCTATTATTTTAATAACCTTACTGTGCCAGACTTTTTTTTTTTATTGTGCAATTTCAGAGACAGGAAGGGCCCCAAATATGTCAGCGCCTAGCGATGGAATGTGTGTGTGTGGGGGAGGGAGACCAATGTTTTTGTGGATCCGAAAGATCATCCAAAAGATGCAGTAGTAATGCAACCTCAGCCATTTAATTTGTTTCGTATGTGTTCTTGTGCAAAGCTGAGTTTTTGTGCGAGTTCTCTGCAATGGTGTTTGTTGCTACCCTTTTCCAATTGCTAAAAACCTTGAAAGTTGTGTATGGAAGTGTGACAACGTGGTTAAAATTATTACTATGTAATACTATGTCAGCTAAGGTAGAAGATCATTACTTGGAATGTACATTTCAGGAGTTATGGCAAGTTGATTTCTAGACATCCCTACATGATACGGTAGTGATCTGTGAAGTGTGCACATTTGCAGAGTTTCGCGAAGCACATCAGCGGGCTGTAAGATTGGTGTGCATCGATATCTAGGTCTGCTAATAGCTAATACGAACAGAAGTGTTCTAGAGGCCGTAAGTTGGCCATGTAAACAGCATTTTTATGTGTTTTGGCACATAAAAAGCACCCCAGGCAGCTTGGATGGTTTAAAAAATAAATACCTTTTTTTTTTATTAAAAAAATCATATTGGTAATCCAGAAATTTTTAAAAAAGTCATCTAGAGATAACTTTATCCTGCAATACTGTAAAAAAAATTATTTTTCTGGTCATTACAAATCATATAAAAATATATGCAAGTAATTTATTTTTCTGAATTCAGACTTCAGACCACTCAGTGAAATATGGAGATATGCATATTATGAATAACAATAATAGGTCAAAAATTAAATACATGGATGAGAGAGAGAGAGGTATCAATGACATTACTAAAAAAAAAATTAAAAGACCAAAGTAAAGCTGAGCTGGGCATATTAATAGAAAAGCTGATAACAGATGGATGATTGAAGCTTTAAATTGGATCCCAAGAAGTTGTAAAAGATTAGAAAGAGACCATATGTAAAATGGATTGTGTTGTGGAGAAAAGAAGCAAGGGATCGAAAAATGGAATTAAGCTTGGAGAGACCTTTATCCTGCAGTGGATCAATAATGCTTGAAAATTATACATTTATTATCTGAATATCAAAGTTATAGAAAGAAATAGAATCAGAGAAAAAATAATGAAATCCAAAAGTTAATCTAAATCATATTGAAAAGTTTGCAAAAAAAATACTTGAAAAAAAGCAGAGTAATTAAGATAACTTTGTCTTGCATTGGGGGGGGGGGGGATTGGTCATGGTTATTATTAATAACAACATTAAACTTCCTTTAAACAAAAACTAATAACTTCATTAAAATAATTGTGGTAAAAAGCATAAATAAAAATTTTTAATTATATATGAAAGAAATAAAAACAAAAAGTACTAACCTCTGAGTCATGCTGAGATGAATAAGATTCATTGTTCCTGGATTTCATTTTCATAATCTAAAATATAAATAAAAATTTCTAGTGTGCCTTTTTTCTGATGTCACATTAGAATCCATAATTTATTATTTGTTTTCATATAGTAATAAAAAAAATATTTGGTGGACTATGAGAAGAGATTGCCCATATGATTGTAGATCCAAATAATCAGTCTTTAAAAACTGAACAAATAATTAGGATTAATGTTATAATTATAAATAAATGTAAGGTACTAATTTTTATAAAATCTTAAATTATTACCTGTATTTGGTGAGGATTGGAAGCTGATGCATCATAAGATGAATCCAATTTCTTGACCTGAAACAAAGTATGCTTTTAAAGATTTATAAAAATAAACATATTGAGAAAGGATCACAAATAGAATGAATCCACCTATTCTTAGTAGCTCTGATGTTTATAAGCATACCTTCATCAACACTGTTGGTGATTCAGAATGAAATTAATTTATCAACCAGATAGAATATGGCACTTAAGATGTTATTAAACTCATAATTAATTATACAAGGTTGGAGAAAGCATCTCACTTTAACATCTTGATTGTAGTAATTAAACAAGATTTGATATGTAAATTTTAAATTAAACATAACTTAAACAAAGGGAGTAAATTACCCCCTCAGGCTATGACTTAAAAGAACTCTAAATGTTGAATCAAGGATCAATAATAGAATGAATCTATCTATTATTCTTGATCCTTTGCTTAATATTTAAGATGCTTTTAAGTCATTTACTCCCTTTGAGCTGTTTAATTTTTTTAAAAAAATACACACATTAAAGTCTTTGAAATTTAAAAATTTGGTCTGTTGAGCTCATATCAAGTAACAAAAATTTATGTATGCGTATATATGTGCATATGTAGTTACTAAAAAGATATGCTATTTAAGATTATGAAATTTTTACAAATTACCATGTTAATAAAAACCAATCAATCTCAGCAATTTAAGAATTTAAAGTTCTACCCATTATCAAATGCTTTAAAAATGATCAATACCCACCAGCATAGTAATATTATTCTTATTTAAATCTCACTACTATATTCACTTTGATAATAAAGCCTGAACATAATATTAAACACAATACTATCTATAGTTCATTTTTATATAAAGAATCTTGCATATAAATAAATAATGTCACTATAGGATTCTGTAAACCTTTGCATGTAACGATAATTAAAATTGACCATTCTTAGCACAGTATATCCTCCATCACAGTTGGTCTGGAAACTTTCAATGTTCCTCATATAGATATATATGTAAAACTGGCTCTATATAACTCACTGCATGATCGTCTTTAGAAGAATAACAAATAAGAATCTCACATGATTTTCCAATTGCCAGGAAATGAAATTCTGTGCTGTTTACCATTATTGCATTTCAATCATGATAAAAAATAACTAGATACTCATATTCTGACCAATATTGAATAATTAGCTGGAATGAGAAGAGTCAGCTATCTGAAAAACAAAAAAATCACCAACTCGGTTGAAAAATATTTTTAACTTTACTCACCCCAGATTCAAACCAGGTTATATGCATGATAGGATGTGTAACTACTTGTAGCAAGATACATTCCTATATATACATAAACATTTTATATTGATAATAATTAATAAAACAAGTTATAAATTTTGTAACTTGCTTTTAAGCTTGCATTTTAACCCCTTGTGACCTGAACGGCCATTTTGAAGTCACAGAAAAAATTACAGGACATACAATTTTAAATGAAATGTCTAATTTATTACAATAAATAACAAATATATATACATTTTTAGAAAGTGCAAATATGAAAGAATGTAATGAAGCTGATAAAATAGTCATTACCACAAAAAAATAATTAAAGAAAGGAGATTTTTCACATTTTATATATCTTTATTTTTACATTGGTTCACAAACTCTCAATTTTGAAAGATATAGCCTAAAATGACAATTTCATAGACAGCTTCATCACATTCGTCATAAAATGCAGAAAAAAATAATATATAACATGACCTACCTGAGTTACAGATTGTTGGTGTAATGTGGCAAAAGGTGACCATTTCAATTTCTTTTTTCTGCTTGACACTCTATGTGTTCTATTTTTGCAAGCAGTTGTTTTTCTAGGCCCTCTATGCGGGATATCTATTAGAAATGCAAGGTTTTAGTGAGGATCAAAAAAAAAATAACAGTAATAACTTTAGTAAATTCTAAGTTATGGGGGTAAAAAATAATGACTATATTATTGAAAAATCAGGGGTGGGGCGAGATAAATTATGCATTATTTCATGGCAGATCATAATTGCCAAATATGCAAATAAATAATTTAAAAATTTGTTTCTAAAATAAAATGAATAACAACATAGTAAATAAAATAAAATAAATAATCAAAAGGAATTACAAGCAATTATTATATATGAGTGGGAGATGATGATGACTGTTGATTCAGCATTGTGAAGTATTTATTTTTTTCACCTTGTTAGTTTCACAGAACAGAGTGGATAGTTTGAAGACAGTTTGCAAATTGTTGAAAATATAAATGCATGAGCAAAATCAATTTCAAAATAACTGATGATGATGATGTGGAGCAACTGGTAAGGGTGAGCTAAATTATGCATTATTACATAGCAAACCATAATAGCAAAGTATGCTATCAAATAAATAAAAAGTTATCTGCAAAGTATGCTATAAAATGAATAAAAAGTTATCTACAATGAAATGAATAAAAACGTAGTAAATTCTAAGTTATGCATGTAAAAAATAATTACTACATTATTGGAATATCATGAGGGTAAGAGTGAGCTAAATTATGCATTATTACATAGCAAACCATAATAGCAAAGTATGCTATCAAATGAATAAAAAGTTATCTATAATGAAACGAATAAAAATGTAGTAAATTCTAAGTTATGCATGTAAAAAATAATTACTACATTATTGGAATATCATGAGGGTAAGAGTGAGCTAAATTATGCATTATTACATAGCAAACCATAATAGCAAAGTATGCTATCAAATGAATAAAAAGTTATCTGCAAAGTATGCTATAAAATGAATAAAAAGTTATCTACAATGAAATGAATAAAAACGTAGTAAATTCTAAGTTATGCATGTAAAAAATAATTACTACATTATTGGAATATCATGAGGGTAAGAGTGAGCTAAATTATGCATTATTACATAGCAAACCATAATAGCAAAGTATGCTATCAAATAAATAAAAAGTTATCTATAATGAAACGAATAAAAATGTAGTAAATTCTAAGTTATGCATGTAAAAAATAATTACTACATTATTGGAATATCATGAGAGTAAGAGTGAGCTAAATTATGCATTATTACATAGCAAACCATAATAGCAAAGTATGCTATCAAATGAATAAAAAGTTATCTGCAAAGTATGCTATAAAATGAATAAAAAGTTATCTACAATGAAATGAATAAAAACGTAGTAAATTCTAAGTTATGCATGTAAAAAATAATTACTACATTATTGGAATATCATGAGGGTAAGAGTGAGTTAAATTATGCATTATTATATAGCAAACCATAATAGCAAAGTATGCTATAAAATGATTAAAAACTTATCTACAATGAAATGTATAAAAACAGTAAATAAAATAAAATAAATAACCCAAAGGAATTACAAGCAATTATTATATATTAGTGGGAGATGATGATGATGAATGTTGAATACTTACAGGTAATGGGGAATACGAAACCTCAAAATCAAACACATCAACAGAAAAGTTCGTTATAAACGTAATTACGTTTAGCGGCGAAAATAATTGTTTTCTCCGTATATTTTTTTTATCGGTTGATAAAATCTAGAAAGATAAAAAAAATTACAAAATTTTAATAATGTACTTTACAAAAATTGCTATAAAAAATCTAATTTTCATCGCACAGAAAAAATTTTTAGACGTACAAAAAGATAGAGAAATGGCGGAGAGAAAGAAAAAAAAAGCGTAACTGTGACGTATACGGTTTGCACGCTATTGCGGTCGAAATTGTAAACTTTTTTTAATGCGTAAACAAGCGGTTTTCGGTCTCAAAGGGTTTAAGTGATCACTAGATGGAGCTTACCAATAGCTCAAACAAGTTTTATTTTTATAAGTGCCAAAAGAGAAAGAATTCAAAATCTTTATCGTTAATCCTACCTCCAGACCAATTGGTTTCGAGCTTATGGCTCACCATAGTAAAGGTGTGGGTCTATAGAAACTAGATATAAAATACTAACTCAAAAGTCAGTACTTATAAAACACGTTTCTATCAATTTGAAAGTCTGAAATTATCGGACACATAAATGTCTTCAAATCCAGCTTTGCAAACCAGATACCTATATGGGTCTGAATTCAGCTCAGTTTCACCATATAGTAATAGCTTCTGCAATATAGCATCACAAAAGTCATCAAAGGTACACTTATAATAATTAATAAAACAAATTATAAATTTCGTAACTTGTTTTTAAGCTTGCATTTTAAATGATCACTAGATGGAGCTTACCAATAGCTCAAACAAGCTTTATTTTTGTAAGTGCAGAAAGAGAAAAAATTCAAACTCTCTATCGTTAACCCTACCTCCAGACCAATTGGTTTCGAGCTTATGGCTCACCTCAGTGAAGGGGTGGGTCTATAGAAACTAGATCTAAAATACTAACTCAAAAGTTAGCACTTATAAAACATGTTTCTATCAATTTGAAAGTCTGAAATTATCGGACACGTAAATGTCTTCAAATCCAGCTTTGCAAACCAGATAGCTATATGGGTCTGAATTCAGCTCAGTTTCACCATATAGTAATAGCCTCTGCAATATAGCATCACAAAAGCCATCAAAGGTACACTTATAATAATTAATAAAACAAGTTATAAATTTCGTAACTTGCTTTTAAGCTTGCATTTAAATGATCACTAGATGGAGCTTACCAATAGCCCAAACAAGCTTTATTTTTATAAGTGCCGAAAGAGAAAGAATTGAAAATCTCTATCATTAACCCTACCTCCAGACCAATTGGTTTCGAGCTTATGGCTCACCTCAGTGAAGGGGTGGGTCTATAGAAACTAGATCTAAAATACTAACTCAAAAGTTAGCACTTATAAAACATGTTTCTATCAATTTGAAAGTCTGAAATTATCGGACACGTAAATGTCTTCAAATCCAGCTTTGCAAACCAGATAGCTATATGGATCTGAATTCAGCTCAGTTTCACCATATAGTAATAGCCTCTGCAATATAGCATTGCAAAAGCCATCAAAGGTACACTTATAATAATTAATAAAACAAGTTATAAATTTTGTAACTTGCTTTTAAGCTTGCATTTTAAATGATCACTAGATGTAGCTTACCAATAGCCCAAACAAGCTTTATTTTTATAAGTGCCGAAAGAGAAAGAATTGAAGATCTCTAGCATTAACCCTACCTCCAGACCAATTAGTTTCGAGCTTATGGCTCACCTCAATGAAGGAGTGGGTCTATAAAAACTAGATCTAAAATACTAACTCAAAAGTCAGCACTTATAAAACTCATTTTTATCAATTTGAAAGTCTGAAATTATCGGACACGTAAATGTCTTCAAATCCAGTTTTGCAAACCAGATAGCTATATGGATCTGAATTCAGCTCAGTTTCACCATATAGAAAAAGCCTCTGCAATATAGCATCGCAATTATAAATTTCATAATTTGCTTTTAAGCTTGCATTCTAAATGATCATTAGATGGAGCTTACCAATAGCTCAAACAAGCTTTATTTGGTTGTAGTCTTATAAAGAAAGACGCCGCTCGATGGAGCCATTTTCGTGCTAAAACCCATAAAAATGCCGTTTCCGTGGCCGACACGTTCGAACCCGCGTTTTCTATAATAAAACTTTTTTGTTGTGCTACAGATTGCAGGCCGCTATGTTGCGTTGCAGTACAGCATGTATGTCGCATCGCAGCAAAGTAATTTGGCGAATTCGCACAGTTTATAGAATTGTTATGGCTTGGTGAGAGGGTGCGTGTATTTGAATTGGATGGAAATGTTGTTTTGATTGAATTTTTTTTTTTTTTAAAGTATTGAAATGTTCAGATTTTCTAAAGTAATAATTATCCGCCTCTTTACACCATACTGTATTGAAGTTTTAAGTGGGAAAATGTTGACAAGATATATGTGTAAAGTGAGTTGGAATTAGGTAACACATCAAGTAACGTACTGTTCGTAACATTCCACGAGACAAACAATATTCTACCATCTGTTTATTTTTGAAGTAAAAAATAGTGGTAACACAAAAATATCCAGTAAGAAAAGTACAATTCTACACTATTTTTTTTAAATTTCATAAAAAGCATATATTATAAACATGGTTAATAAGTAAAGAAGACATTTTATATATATATTTGTTGTTGTTTAAAAAACTTTTACTTTCTTTCTTTTCTCCGACTACTGTTATACTTTGTTGAATATATTTTACATTTATTGTTATCATTTATTTTATATATGTTAATAAAAAAAAATATTTACAAAAAGACGATTTTGATATTTTTTATTTTAGCATTACAAACAACAGAACTCTAACCCTAAACCTAACCCTAAAACTAACTCTAAAACTAATCCCAACCCTAAACCTAACCCTAAAACTAACCCTAAACCTAACCCTAACCCTATTTGAAGTAAAAAATAGCGGTAATATCTGTTTCTCTGTAAAAAATTAAAATGTAAAACAAAGACTAAAAAAGTAAAAAATAGCGGTAACACAATAATATATGTTTCTCTGTAAAAAATTTTAATTTAAAAGGAAGACTAAGAAATTTTACTTTTTATTCCGATTATGAGTTTTTAAACAACAAAAAAAGAAGGCGTAACCCCATTAAAAAAATATCCGATAAAAAATTGTTTTTTCTAATAAAGCAATATAAAAAACACGAATTAAATTTTAATTTGTTGATTTTATTTTACAATTATTGTTATCATTTAATTTGTATATGTTAATAATAAAAAAATATTTAAAAAGACGATTTTGTTTTATTTTTATTTTCGCATTACAAAAAACACATCAAAATGATTAAAATCAACGGCCTGGGAATGTTCATATTTTATAGTTTTAGCATGATAACGGCACCATCGAACGGCATCTTTGTCTATAATACTAGCACCCTTTATTTTTATAAGTGCCAAAAGAGAAAGAATTCAAAATCTCTATCATTAACCCTACCTCCAGACCAATTGGTTTCAAGCTTATGGCTCACCTCAGTGAAGAGGTGGGTCTATAGAAACTAGATCTAAAATACTAACTCAAAAGTCAGCACTTATAAAACACATTCTATCAATTTGAAAGTCCGAAATTATCGAACACGTAAATGTCTTCAAATCCAGCTTTGCACTGATGTGAGCCATAAGCTCAAAACCAATTGATCTGGAGATAGGATTAATGATAGAGATTTTGAATTCTTTCTCTTTCGGCACTTATAAAAATAAAGCTTGTTTGAGCTATTGGTAAGCTCCATTTAGTGGTCATTTTATATTGATATATATATATGTAGTGAGATTATATCTGTTTGTTGTTTTTTTTATTTCAAATCAGAATTTTGATCAATCTCAAGGGGTAATTTGTTGTTATTTTTTAACAAGTTTTGAAAATAATTAAATTGAATAGGAAGATTAGTTGAATAATAAAAATTGATATAATATCAACTTTTAGAATTTATTTATAAAAAAATAAAAAAATTGGTGGAAGAAAAAAACAGATAAACCAAAATATCCATAAAAAGATAAATGAATGAACATACAAAAGGTTGGTTAGTAAGTAAATGGATGGATGGAGACAGATAAATAGGCCTAATGAATAAATGGATGAACATAGAGACAAAGATAGATTTAATATAGATGAAAGAATAAATGGACAAATGAATATATGAACAGACAGACTGTAAGAAACAAATAAACCTACTTAATATAATAAACAAATTGATGAAAAAATTATAAGTTTAACTTTTTATACCTTTCTATAATAATGAAAATATTGTATTTTTAAAAAAAAAAAATCCTACATGTGTATACTGTAATAATTTTAGCTGTGAGCCAAACAAAATTTAAAAGCCGATTCATTTTTATTTTAAAAAAGAAATTTTTCAAGCAAAATTACAGTAACAATCGCAGATATCTAAATACTAAACATAGAATCATTAAATCAATAGAGATAAAAACAATTTAAATATTTAAAAAAAAATTTTTCCCCCTAAATGTGTATACTTATAATAACTTGAACACAGAAACTGAAAAAAGCTCATTTATCAATATAGATGTCAAAAAAATAATTCCAAGATGAAATTATAGTAACAATAATAGAAATCCAAGAGTGAAACATGGAATCATTATTGTATTTCATTTTACAATATCATTCTAAATGCATGTCCTATAATAATTTTATAGACTTAAGCTATAAAAACAGAATTTGAAAGCTGATTAATGGTGAACATCAAAAAAGAAATTTATATATATATGTCAAAGCGTTGACCAGGAAGCAAACCCGGACCAGCTGCTTGAAAGGCAGTTGTGCTAACCGCTAGGCCACCAACACTTGAAACAAAATTAAGGTAACAATAATGGAAATCTAAGTGCTTAAAATGGAATTATTTAATCAATAAATACAATTGGCTAAAATCAGCTTTGAGTAAAGTATCAGAACTATATTTTGTGAGTATATTTGCATTTAGTTTTTATTCTGCAATTTGTTCCACTTTTATTAGTTTGTTATTGTAGTTTTTTTTAATTCTTTTTTTAGACATAAAAATATTAATTAAACTCCAGAAAAATAAAGTAAAAAAAAAAAAAAAATTGATCAACAGTGAAGTGGAAAAGAAAATCATTCATAAAAAAGGAAACTAAAATGATTTAACGATTTAAGTGCTGAATATGGTATGACTAAATTACCTATCTATATCATTTTAAAAAATGATGAATTAAAAAGACACACATAAAAAAAACTTCTAGATTGAGTAGTTTTATGTTGTAACAGCATGAAACAAGCAGAAACTGTTGCTCATATGTAAATTAAACAAAAGCAAATGGCAGATAATAGTGTTAATGAGGCAATCATTTGCGAAAAGATAGTTTGAAAATTTTTAAATCTCCTAGTACAAGTACTGTTCTCATGAAGGAGTTTATTCCCAACAAAGTACTGAATTCATTAACAATCATTATAAGGCATGATGAGATTGTTAGTATAGATAGGATTCCTACTGAATTTTTTCTCATAACAAAATTAAAGTTTTGAAATCAACTATCTGAATTTTTATTAGGATACGACTGTTTACAATTTAATTTTGCTTCAATAATATTTTATTATTTCTAATATATACAGTGATATCAAACCAATCATAATAGATTTACAATGTTGTTCTATCTTGTTATTTCTATTTGGAGATCTGTTGAGTCTATGTTGTTGTGTTATAAATGCAAGACAATGTACATATTAATACCTTCACACATTTGTTAGCCAATTGCTTTCCCTTTTCTTTTTATTGTTAGTTTGGCATATTGTATAATGCCAGGTATCTTCAAATGTTTTCAATGATGCCATGAGTTGATCTCTCTTCTGGATTTTTATCATTATTTTTAAAAAAACTTGTGTTATAGGAGGTTGTGGGTGTTCCATGATTAATTTACAATGCATAGTATAATATGTGCAATTATTAATTTTTTGTTTATTTTTACGTTTATATTTTTCCTTCATAAATGATTCTTTCGAAAAGTAACATTAGGGCTATGGGCCTGAAATGGATTATCTCTAATACATGTACACCTGGGTCTCGTTTTACACAGTAGATAGGTTCCTCAGAAAACACGCACAAAAGAAATCGCACAAAAATAGACGTAACTTACCTTGAAAATGGGGGGTATGGACTGTGATTTTTCAAAAATCGCATAAAAGCAAAGCACCGACGTAAAATTACTTTAAAATTCGCGCAAAAAAAAATAAGAAAATAAAATATGACTAATAAAAAATTTCAAATTTGAAAAAAATTGATACAAGACAAACTTTTTTAAGCTATAATATTTAATTTTATTCAAAACAATATATTTTTATGCATAATTTACAGTAATTTACATTTTTTTATACACGTTTTAATTATTATTGATATTTGCCAATAAACAGGTTCATTTGCAAACTGGTAAAAAATCAGATTCTTCACAAGAGGAAATACAACTAGCGCCAACTTCACTCTCATGTTGTGTTAATGGTTTTCTGGTGACAACGTAATTAGTAATTAATCTAACAACTAAAAATTAAATTCTTATTTTTGTCTTTAATTTTATAATTTTCAATTCCGTTTGAAAATCAAATTTCATTTCACATCACATTAATTTCAGGTCGCCTTACGTAATTTTTAAATTGTTAATTACAATTAAAAATCAGATTTTAATTTTTAATTGTCAAATTTAATTGTGCCCAATGCTATTACTCACCTTTTAAAAATAAACTTGCGGACACTAAATGATTAATAATTGATTACGTTCTTTTTTAAAAAGCAAAAACAGAATGTGATTTAAAATGCAAAATTAACACGCACAATGTTTGAACAAATTTACATTATAATCTTGTAAAATTTAATGTGTGTACATAAAATGTGGAAATCATGATTTTAATTTCATTATTGCATAAAATCTTACTATTATAAAGCACTGAAAATATTGAAATTATTAAGATGAAAGTCGAATTCCAATGATGTGCTATTACTTTAAATATGACGTAAGTGCACGAAATTTATTATTTAAAGTAATAGCGCATTATTGGAGTTTGACTTCCGATCTAATACAGTGTTAACGCATAAAAGAAAACCGCATACAAAAATATTAAGAAGAAACATGAATCGCATAATTTCAAAATCGCGTTAAATAAATCCGCGTAAAACGAGACCCGGGTGTAATTCATAGTAAGCTACAAAGAATGGATGGTATGACAGTTGAACTTCTGAAACCAATTAATTTATTATATCAGACCTCACTGTATTAAATATCTGTAAATTCAAGAGTTTGATCTGTTAAATTTATACTTAATCAAGTAACAAAAATGCATTTATATATAAATTTTGCACTATAATATGTTCAATGTGATTATACTTTTTTTTAGTGCAAAGTTTCTTTTTTTCTTTACATTATCCAAGCAACATTTGAAATAAACTCCACCACTTGAACCTAATTCTTCCTGCACTCTTAAGAAATATTTTTTTAAAAAAATGCTAATAGCTTGAATAAGCTTTGAAAATAGAAAGAGAATGAAGCATTAGAATGATTAATAAAAAAAATCATAATAAGAGGTAATAAGAAAGAATATACAGATTTTCAGAATAAAAAAAAACATAAATTAATATATTAACTAATAGATAGAATGAATGAACGAACATAATTAAATGTATGGCCAGTGAACAAATGTACAGAAATACTCAGATAGATAAATAGGATTAATAGATGAAATGATAATACAAATTGAAAAGAAACTGATACAAACAGATAGTAACAGATAAAAAATAAGATTTAAAAAATCTGATAAAAATTTCATTTTGAGAGGCAATATTCATCCGCACTTACCAATTAAGAGCTTGAGCTATTGGTACGCTCTCTATATTACATATTTGTAAATACAAGCTCATAAAAGCAATGTCAGCTATGTATGACTTGCTTTATATATGATTATTAAAAAAGATTGATGAATCCAACAGACTTTGAAAAGCCATATTGTAAGAAATAATCACATTTCAAATTATTCAGTTTGGGATTCGTTTATATATTATTATATTTTATTTATATATATATATATACTGCAATGGTATAGAATGAACAAGAGAAAGAGACTCTTCAAAGGCCCAAATTGAGGATGCCAAAAATCTATAACTACTCTAAACATTAAATTTGTACTAATATAAAATTAAGAACATGAGAATGTTAACTCTTATTAATGCCCTAAGTCTTTAAACAAGCTAAATCTAAAATAGTACAAAATAAGGAAAGATTTAATTAATCTTTTATTATAATGAAATATTAAGGCAGAACTACATACAAAAAAAATTGATTGTATAGACTGATTACTTTATATGCCCTATAAATTGTAAAGTGAAAATTTGAAGTCGTATTGATTATATAATCTAAATATGTAGTGAAATAAATATGCTAGTTAAAATTAATAATACTATACTAGTTAATTAAATTATATCTGTAATAGAATAAAATAAGTGAAGATTAAGTAGGCTTTATTAATAAAATAATCCAAAATCTATGTTGAAATAATATTTAAAATGTATTAATATATTTACATTGGTATTTATCCATAAATAACCCTTCTATTACCGTGTGGTGGATTTACATTGTTTTCAAGAATGTATAAAGATATTAATTAAGCTTAATGATCATATAAAATTTTATTATAAGAATTTATTAATAGCTTTTATACCAATGAGTGTTCATGAAAATATTAGATTAACTTTTAATTATTACTGATTCTATTATAATAATAAAATTTACACTACATTGTTAATTAGATCTTACTATGTTTGTAATAAGACTAAATTATAATTCATCATCATCATCAATCATTATCAATCCACTGCAGGATGAAGGTCTCTCCAAGTTTAATCCATCTTTGCCGATCTTTAGCTTCTCCACATCACCCCTGCACACTTTCTTATTTCATCCATCCATCTCACATATGGTCTCTTTCTGGGTCTTTTACAATCTCTTGGAATCCAGTTTAAGATTTCAAATGTCCATCTATTATCATCTCTTCTAGCAATATGTCCAGCCCAACTCCACTTCAATCTTTTAATTTTTTCAATGAGGTCAGTAACATCTGTTTGTTCTCTTACCCATATATTGCGTTTTCGATCTCTTCTTGTTACTCCCAACACGCATCTCTCCATACTTCTTTGAGTGGTCTGGAGTCTCTGTATTGCTCTTCTATTAAATGTCCAAGTCTCAGATCCATAAGTAAGAACTGGTAAAACACGTTTGTTAAAAACCTTCCTTTTCAAACACATAGGCATATTTCCTTTTATTATCAAGTTATTTCTACCAAAAGCACTCCAACCAAGTTTAATTCTATGATTAATTTCATCCATTATGTTTCCATCTGTATTAATAATCTGACCAAGGTATTTGTAATTGTTAACTACTTCTAATTCATCATAATCAATCTTTATTTTCATATTATGAGCAAATCGATTAAACATTACTTTAGTTTTTAAATGTTAAAATTATAATTACTATGTCATATATCTATTAATGTAAATGAGACTCATAACTCAAATATAATGAGTAATAATAATAATTTATTTACAAAGTGAACAATAGAAAGTTAATGAGTATGTTATAACAATTTAAATTAAGATATCATATGATATTGTATTTGTTTAAACTATCAAAATGGTGCTAGACATAAAAATTCTTTTCAAACCATAAGAAAATATTCATGCATCTATTAATTTCAAATAGACAAAAATACTAACTTGTTATAGCTTGCCTCCTGAATATTTATCGAACAAACCAAACAAATTATTAAAAAGACTCTATTACGATTATTAAATATAAAATTTGGAACTTCTAAGATTTTATTTTTGTTAAGTGCGCATTCAAATATTCACCCACACATAAGTATATGTTAAGTAACTTCTTCAAAACAATAATATAAACTCAAATAATTACAAATAATAAATTATAAATATATCATACACCCCGTGTGAATAATGAGAAATATTTATCACCAAAAGTAGCACTGTTCTTTACGCTCCTTTTATTAAGTTCCCAAATCCATCAAGAGAATCCAATATTTTAAAGTAGAATAATTCAAAAAAAGTGTGTTTCTTTAGAATATTTGAAGTTTATTTATTAAACTGATTATTAATAATTCCTGGTAAGAAATTAATGCATATTATTCTTTTAAAATGATGATTATCACATTTGAAGTTATTGTCATATATCCTTGTCAATTAATGGTTCGTTGGCACACATCTATAAATACAGATGCATGTGAGTATTAACTTCCATGGCATTTCTAACTATTAATTATTCCTTTTGATGGAACGGTTATCATTTTATCCCTGGAACATTAATAATCCATGAGTACTTGATATATAAGCACATATATAGATTTACACGGTCAACACTTCATTAGCATTTTATAACTTTTAATTATTCCATTACTTGGCATAAAATGCATTATATAAACATGTAGTATGTCAAACTTTTCCAGCAGTCTTTTAAAATAATTATTTTAAATCTTTGGCAAATTATTAACTTGTTTAGACCTATATATATATATTCATTTAAATAAGCATTTTTTTAAAAAAAATTATCCAAGAATGTTTTCAAATAATAAATCCCATTTTAGCTGTTATTTTAAAATCTCTCAAAAGATTTACATCTGTCCTGAAGTAAATTTCATTTTTTCTGTTTATCAGATTGTTTTTCATACAATACACTTTTAAAATATATACATATTTGTTTTTAGACAAAATATTTAATGCTTAATGCATCCTATTAATTGAACTGTTAGAGACACATCATATATAGAGAAAAAAATAGAGTATCAACTTAAAATCACAGGCTTATTTCTATTCTTTTTTTAATTTACATACTAATGAGATCAACTTCGATACTATCACTAACTTATAACTCAAATTTACCTCTTTTATTTTAAAAAAATCATTATTTCTCTTTTACTAAGTTTCATCTTCTTTTCCAAAAAAATAAAAAAAAACAGCATCTCTGACAATATATCTTCCTTTCAGATTTTAAAATAAACAAATAATAATAGTGGTTTTTTTTTTTTAAAAATAACTTTAAAAAATACATTTTGTTTACTTTTAAAATATTGTTACAAACAATATACTTTGGAATGGCAAACATTACCCTTAAAAATATTTAGTTTTAAATATATATACATGCATATAAATGAACATACACATGAAAATGAAATTTGTCATTTACCTATTAAAACTTATTGTTATTAAAACATGCAGATAAACACAATATTATTTTCATTCTTAAAACAAAATGTAGGTCTGTAACTATCTACCATAGTTAAAGATTAAAAAAATGAGAGAAAAAATCAAATTGCAAACTACTTTTAAAAAGATATAAAAACAAAAATCAGATATATTAATCTTTAACTGAGGTTTAAAGTTTATATCCATACTAGAGATAATCTCTAGTTTCGAAAATGATTAGTAATAATCATTAGTGTATTTATCTGAAATGGATGGCGTCAAAGTTGTGAGTGGAGAGAGTTTGACAATGGTAAATGAAAATGTAACAATTTACTCTAGATAAATACTTTGTATATAATAGAGATATATATGAGAGATAGTGACCTGGGCCAACTGATAAATGCTGGTTCAGCACGAAATGCATCTTGGGGGTCATTTGTCTTTTATTATATCTTTATTTATATGAATTTAAAAAGAATGAGGAAGTATGGAGGTGTTTATTATATCTTGTGATATTACTTTTATATTTTTGGTGTTTCCCTAATAACTTAAAATTAAATATAATGTCATCTGACAATTTTAAAACAATCAATAACCTACAAAATCAATGAGCTATAAAATTTAATTTTTTTTATTGTATATACATGATAATGCCTATTCTAGGTCTAACCAAGATTTATATACATACTATTATATTAAATATGTATGTATACATATACCAATAATAATAAATGAATGCTTGAAAGTATCTTCTTTTTTTATTGAAATCAGGCTAAGATAAGATACAAAGATACTAATCAATTCCCGTTTTCAAATTTTCAAAATTTGATGTTTCATCTTTTGAATATTCATAGATAACATATAAATAAAAATATTTGATAAAAATAAATGTTCAAACAACCACAAAAAATATTTACATAAAATTTATTTATTAAATGGAAGTGTATGCAAAAGAAAAAGAAATTGAAGTTTGCATCCATAAAAATACTTTAAAATTTTATAATTAGAAAATTGTAAAAAAAATTTGGCTTGAATTGAAACAAAAAACTTTTAAGACAAATGTTTGTTCATAATCTATAAATCCAAAGCATAATGGCAATCATATTCATTGGTCCTTTCTATAATTTTCTTTCAATACTTGGATGTCCACTATGCTAAAATCATTTTTTCTAATATCTTATCATCTTTATTGAATATCAATATTATTATTGCATTCTTCCAATCAACTGGTACATCTTTATCATTTAAACAACAGGGATATAATTTTGCCTACAATTTTTTAATCTCTTCACTCTATCATTACTGGAAGTTTTTCCCTTCATAAATTTAATTGCATATATCACCTCATTTAAAATGATTGGCAATTCAGAAGATGTAGTAACTATAAGGAATATTTTGTTTTATTGTTCTTTATTATTATATAATTATTTATAGATCTCTTTCACACATTTCATGATGTCATTTCTTTTTAGTAATACTGTAGTTCCATTTTCTTTCTTTACCTGCTGAAATAGCTTTCTGTAGAATACCAAGATGTTATTTTATAATTTTGAAACTTTTATTCTTGTCTATATCTTTCCTTGACAATTTACAATTATATTTTCTTATATTATAATTAATTCTTTTTTATACCATTTTACAGAATTCCCAATATTTAATTGTTCTTAATAGATTACTTTTAAATACTTTCATATTTCTTCTCTTTTTTTTTCATATACTGTCTTGTCTCAGCTGAAAATTTATAGTTGAATTGTTGTTTTTATGTAACAACTATTTTTATTATCATTCTTAATAGGGTATGCATTTGATTTTCAAAGTCTGCTAATATTTTAAAATGATTAGCAAGTTCTAATTTAAATTCACTGAGATGTTTCTGAAAATTAAGAATATAAATTGTTGTGATCATGTAATATAAATTGTTAATACTTTTTTATTAGTTTTTATCTCTCTAGTTTTGCACTACACATATTTTGCATTTCTCTAATCAAAGATCCCTTCCTGAATTAAATATAAATACATATTTTCTGTTAGTTAAAATATAATTCAAATCTGATGTACCTTCATTTGGATATTTCCATGTACATTTATACTTATTTTATTTTTCAGAAAGAATGAATTCATAATATACAATTTTATTTTTCTACAAATTCCACAAGTGTGTGTCCTCTCTCATTTCTCACACCTTAGCCAAATTTACTCATGACACTTTCATTTTATAATTGTTTTCCAATTCTATCATTAAAGTCTCCCATGATAATTTTTAAATGTTCTGTACAATTATATAAAATCCTCTTCTTCATTATAATGAAAATTTGTTGGGGCATAAACCTGAATTATCTGTATTTTATATCTTTCATTCGGTTAACCATTTTGTCCTTTGAACCATCAATCTTCACATGTTGTTCTTCAACTTTTTATTTATAATGAATCCAACTCCATTTATGCTTCCAATATTTATGTCTTTGCAATAATGTTCATATCCACTTTTCAAATCAATTATAATATCAGAGTTCAACAATGATCCATTTAATATTCACTCAAACATGATTTCCAATTATAAATAGCTAAGTAAAAACTAAATCATCAAATGGCAGTCTAGATCCACAATCAGGATTCTTAGCACTCTCTGCCTTTAGCTGCTAAACATTGCCTTGTCTGACAACCTTACAATCTCCTGGGAATAAGGAAATAATTTAGTTTTATCTGCCACAATTGTAAATACCTAATAAAATCATTCATACATACATTTATCCTGTCTTCAGGAAATCTCAACTGATATTTGGGTTATGAACTATCTGGAAACTTAAGTCAGAAGTAAAAAGCCAATAAACTTATATTGGTTGATATGTGTTGGTGAGTAGTGCATCCATGTTCATTAATCATCTGAATAATCACATAACTTGCTGCAACAACAAAAACATACAGAGTGGACATATATAAATCTAATAATTAATAAAGGCCTAATAAATTTCAATAAAATATATCCAAAAAAAAAAAGGATATACATTAATAAATAGTGATAAATAAAAGATTGACGAGTCAACTGAAAATGATGCTAATCAAAATTATTAAGCCAAATTTTCTTGAGTAAATGGTGTATTATATATGGTAAATGTATTGTATATGGTAAAACAAGTCTTTAATATAAAAATCCAAATGCAGGGTAATGCTTCTTCAATACATCTCTCAAATATTGTGACAGAAAGAATAACGGACCAGTCAACTGCTGACTGATAGGAATTTGGAATGATAAAATCAAAGCTTGGTTTATTATTAGAAAAAAAAAAAACATTTGCTAGTTTTATGAAAAGCATTAGAAAAAAGTTCATTCAGAAATATGCTTTTAATATCTGATGATTATATATATATACACATTTAAAAGTCCCTATAGGCAAATTATGAATTATGATAATACAATACTCAGGGATGGTTTAAAAAAAGCTCTCCTTTGCTATGACTAGCCCCAACAGCAATAACCACAACATTAAGCAATTTCATTTGCTTTTTTTCAAGATGTGAAAGCTGAAACATAACTATTAAATGTGATGTGCAAATATTACTTACTGTTAATGTGTAGAAGCAAAGTAAAGAAGGTGTTATTTATTTTACTAAATTCACAATTCTTAAACTAATATGTTACCTTTTACATCATTAATAAATAAATACACAAATATATTCTAATCAGGTAGAAAATTAATTCCATTTTATATAAATCTCTCCAACTAAATTTAATATATAAATAACTTAAACAAATATGTTAATATATTACAGAGCTATCTTGTAATATTATCAATAATTCATTTGGCTCTTAAGTCTTAGTTAAATAATGAATTAATAGAGAGCACTTAGGTACACTCATTCATATTATAAGATCATCATTATCAATAGTATTGTCATATAGACAGGTCCAGAGAATAGTCACATGCCAAATTCATCTATTTCTCCAATCCATTGTATTCAATTCCATATATCTCTTTCCATCCAGAAAAGTCAATCTTCTGTCTTTTCTTGTTTTTTCAACATTCTTTCCGAAACATCTTTCATCAAACTATTCTTCTTTCTTAACATATGACTAATCCAATTTCTCTTTCTATCTCTAATTTTCTCAAGTAATCTTCTTTTTTCATTTACTCTTTCCAAAACTTGGTTATCATTTTATTCATCCAACTAATATTTTCCATTTTTCTCTGCATGACTACATCTCAAAAGCTTCCAATCTGTTCCTAATTTTTTACTTTTTGTTCACGTTTCACAACCATACAACATTACACTCCATACATAGCATTTAATTATTTTTTCCTTAATTCTCTCTTCAAAGGCCCACAAAATACTTTCTTTTTCTTAAATGCCACCTTTGCCAATGCTATTCTTCTTTCAACTTCAACTTTGCTTCTTCCGTCCTCACTCAACTAACTACCCAAATAT
This sequence comes from Epiperipatus broadwayi, assembly GCA_028023455.1. Lineage (NCBI taxonomy): Eukaryota > Metazoa > Onychophora > Udeonychophora > Euonychophora > Peripatidae > Epiperipatus > Epiperipatus broadwayi. The sequence continues at coordinate 2,499,661 of JAQFVV010000073.1, read as the reverse complement.
GTATATTTACCTATTGAACTATACAATCATAAATTTCTATTTGTAGTTTTTTAGTATTCCTCCCCATCCATAAATATTTGGTTTTCACAATATTAATCTTCATTCCATATTCCATACATCATTCCTCCAATATATTCTGAAGACTCTTCATCTTCAGCTATAAGAGCTATATCATCAGCAAATCTTATGGATTTATTATTCTTCCTCCAATATTAACTCCTCCATTTTCCAAATATTCATCCAATGTTTTCTAAATATTAAATAACACATGTGACATTCAGCATCTTTATCTAATTCCTCTTTCTATATTCACTTCATCAGTCTCATTATTTTCCAGTCTGATTCTTATTTTTTGCCCAGATCAATCTTCTCTAGATCAATCTTCTCTAGATCAATCTTCTCTCCAAAATAGTCATTTATTTTTTGAGATCATAATTTTATTCCAGATTATTCTATCATATGCTTTTTGCAAATCCACAAAATACATGCCAATTCCTTTATCTTTTTCAACATATCACTCTGCAATTGTTCTCAGATCATCAGTAGCATCTCTTGCATTTTTCCTCTTTAAAAACGAAACTGTTCTCCAATATGATATTCTACCTCCCCATGACAAATTTAAGATAAAATCCCCAATAGTATTTTTAATAAGATATAACTCAGTAATGTATTAATTACATAAATGGTTGTTATATACATATTTAATTCAATCAGTGAGCTTTATATATGTGTGTACTTATTGTTCAAAAGACAACATATTAATGATTGTGAATTTCATTCAGTAAATAATTCTGTCTTTGAATATATATATATATTAGTAAGTTTTACATAAAAAAAAAAAAAAATTCTAGGTATTCAAAATATAATTATTATGTGTGCTTGTTAACTATAATACTTAATAATTGTGTTTCATCTTCCACACTTTGAAAATAAAGTGAAATATGCTTAATATAATAAAGATTTAAGCCTATTCTGATTTGTGAATAGTGATGTTTGGATCTGATGCAGATTAACACAATCTTGACAGCCTTGTATTGTAATAGTTGTAATTCCAAATTTTGGCTAATATATATCTTATATCTTTATTTAAAAATGAACTAATAAAGAGCATTTAAATATACTCATTCAGAATATTATAAGTTATAAGTCTGTATGTATTACTTTACATAAATGAATATAAATACTGTATATACATACAGAGTTGGATGTAAAAGAAACCGGTGATATTTTTTTAATATGAAGAAGAGCTACCATTGCATCAAGAACTGCTTGCATTTTATTCTATGAACTTATATATAACAGTACAATAATACAAAACTATTCCTCATGGAGAAAATCATAAAATTCTCAGAGAAATGTCAATGAAAGATATTGAATACATGATATGTTCATGATTGTTAAAGTTTCAATAATAGTTAAATCAAATGATTCATAAGGCTATGGAGCATTATCATCATGGAAGATGAATATTATCTGGAAACAATTTTACACCAACATACAAACCAGATTCCTTAAAATATTCAATCTGTAGTTGTGATGCATACATATAAAGTGATGACTCGGAAAGTTATAGAGCATTCGTGCTATGGAAGACGATATTATCTGGAAACAATTTTACATCAAAATATAAATCAGATTCCTTAAAATATTCAATCTGTATTGTGATACATCCGTATAAAGTAATGATACAGAAGGTTATAGACCATTATTGTCATAGAAGATGAATATTATCTGGAAACAATTTTACACCAACAATACAAACCAGATTCCTTAAAATATTCAATCTGTAGTTGTGATGCATCTATATAAAGTAATGATTCAGAAGGCTACAGAGTATTATCATCATGGAAGATGAATATTATTTGGAAACAATTTTACACCAAAATATAAATCAGATTCCTTAAAATATTCAAACTGTAGTGAACACATGCATACATTTCTTACATATGTAAATACATTACATGCTTTCAATTTATTATTTTCCTATCTTTTTTAGAGCTGGAATTTTTTTTTTTATTCAAGCACGAGTGCGTGTGCGGCGCAACTGTTCCCAAAAGCTATTAATACAAAATAGATAACTAAAAATAATAAACTAGCTGAGCGCTTTCAAAGGATCTTGCCTTCATAATCATAGCTTGCTAATACATTTAATGATATGCAAATATGCTAATTCCATTTCTTCGATAAAGCGTAGCATGTGTCCTTCCTATTTATGGCATCATTGTCTCGTGAAATGAATAAGGCCTCTTTGATTTTTCTTTTAAGGTCATGTCTCTCTCTACACTTGGGAATCCATAAGAAGTTTGACTGCTAGAAATGCCAGAATTAGAAAACATCCAAGTACCCTTGTTTCAGACTTTGACACTCTAGCATTGCACTAATCACCCAGGACAAATATTTAATTCAGCGGAACTATAGATGTATGTGTATGTGTTCAAAAGTATTGTACATATATACAGAACAATAAGTATTGTCAACAAAGCACTAAAAACTAAGCCTGAACTATTATCTGCTAATTTATTTCCTCCACTAGGAGACTTACAACAAACTATAGCAAACATATTAAAAATTATATATGCACACATTCTATATAGTATATTCATATATAATAAAAAAAAACTAATACTGAAGATAATTTTTAAATATTTTCAGAATGTGAAGTATTTTATATATACAGATATCACAAAGAAGCTTACCATAGTAAAATTACTATGACAGCATTATAAAGTGTCAATTTGAAAATAAATTGCCATATTAGCATAAAGCTTTTTATTAATGTGAAATCGCTGAGGGGGAAAAGGTGACTAAGTAAATATAGAGCAACAACATTAGAAATCAATATTTAATATTAATCAAAAATTTAAAATAACATAAATCAAACTAACTCATTTTTAAAATGACAAATTTTAAAAAGTTATTTCATAAATTACTAAATTGACAGAATAAATGTAATCAATAGAGTAATCTTTAAATAAAATATGGCTTCAAACTGTATACTTGTTTTTTTAATTTAGTGCTGTATAAAAAAAAAAATGGCCTTCAATTTCCAAATACTTTTATATTCAATCAATTAAAAAGAATAGATATCCCTTCACCAAGTGTAAAGGCTGAATCACATTTTTGCTTTTATAGTTTCCACATGGCCATTCATTTGATCTTTATCACAACTTCTTTACACTATAAGATTCATTGCCTATTCCAGCAGTGCCCCAAGCTTTAACTTATCTTGAGTGAATTTAGAGTTTAAAAATTTTAGATGAGCCTCAAATAAATTTTGCATTTTTAATATTTCAATTTTAATTGTATTGAATGGACAAATAATAATTTGTATATACTCTTATATTCATATTTGTTACAGATTTTAAAATACAAAAAAAAAAAAAAACATTTTAATGAGAAACCTGGCATTGCATGTCATCCACTAGTTTATTGTTCATCTAGCATTTACGATGTTATAGCTAAAGTCATGCAAACTTTCAAATGTTCATTTGTTATTCTGGATCAGAACTTTGATTTTAAAAATTTCATTGTTGAAAAACCACTTTCACAAAGGTAAGTTGACCCAAAGCAGAAGTTTAACTATTGAAAAGTTTCCTTTAAGACTAGATATTTTTTGCTCATCTACAAGTGTCCAAAAATCTGTTTGAAATACTCATTTTTAATTGTAGATCAGATTGAAAATCAATTATTTCCATTTCTAAATTAGTGACATTTTTATTTATCATAGTTGCAATCTGTTGGATATTTTAGAAGTATTAATATCAACAAGCGGATTTAAAATGAATGAAGAAATTGGCTGAATTTTATGAAATTCAGAAAATCTAATTTCAAAATTATTTTTAAGTTCAGTGAGATTTTCAGAATATTTTTGTTTAATTTTTTTACATTTCTTAAAGTAGTTCCCCAAATATAAATAGTGACTTGTTACAATCCTTTATTTGGGATATCCACAAATGTAATTTTGATTTAAATGTGTTTACATTTCCTATTAATTCAGTAATAGTTTTTGTTTCCCCTGAACTTCAAGATTGAGTATATTAATTTTTATTGTTATGACTGTAAGAAAAGCTAAATCAGATAATCTGCTGTAATCACTAAATTTTTTACAAGTTATGTTTCTGGATTCTACATATCGTTTTATCTCTAATAAAATCATTGTAGGATTTCTCCCTTGCTAAACCATCAAATTTCAGAAGGTATCATTAAAGTACTATACATAGCATCAAGTTTACTAGTCAAAATTTTGAATAATCAGCTTTAAAGTGGTCAGCCACAAATAGAATTTATAATTTTTAGAACAACTTTCACAACATGTTCCCAGTGCAGCACTTTTGTACATAATGCTTGTTGGTGTATGGTGCAGTGTTGTGAAAAAAGATTGGAAACTTAGTACTAGAACCAACCATGGCAGGTATGCCATATGGCGTTATGGACACACATGTTTTAAAGTAGGAGAATAATTTCTTTAATGAGATTTTTATTAACGATATATGTTCTCTCCATGCGTAACGACCATTCTTATAAAAATATTTATTTGATCTATATTGCAGATGTCTGTTGACTCATCACAATGAAAACTTAGAAATAAGCACTTTTATAAATCATTTTTTACTTGTGCTGATATTTTTAGAAATTGGTTCTATTCTACAAGTGACTGAATTTCTGGATAATTGAATTTCTTGGATAGTTGATATAATTTCATTCTTATTTTTTAACTCTCTGATGCAATAAGCATTTAATCTTTAATTATTTTCCTGTTGTCAAAAGATTTTTTGTACATTGAAAATATATGTGCACAATTGTAGCAGCTTTTGGTTTATTCATGGATCCTGATGAACATCGACTGTTGGGTAACTAATGCGGTTTTCAATTCTTTTACTTTAGATTTTTTTTAACTTGCCACTAGAAGAATATTCAGTATTACATTTTTCATTAACTGTTGTAAAATTTCATTTTATGTTGCATTTATTCCCTACAGCAAATGTTGAACCACAAATCAAATATATTTATTCTTAAAATAAATAAAAAATATTTTTCTTTCAATTACTTGTGAAAATGATAATTGTATATACATTTTTTCTTTTTCTCTGACTCATATGCAGACATAATTAGGGTAACTACAAAATAATTATTAATATATTAATTATTAATACACATAGAACAAGCATATATTTTTATATTTGGATGAAATGACCTGTCAGTTGCCGTACAATTTCGAAAATTTGCTTTGTATAAAGAAGTATTATAAAATAACTCGATTGAATTGCTCTCTCGGTAACTATAACTCCATGTTGTGCTTCAATGATATAAAAGTATAACAGCTTGGAGCCATTGTGTAGAGTTAACTTCATTGATTCATGATAATTTGATACAGAAAATGTTGAAACATGATGATAAAGACATGATGACAAGGATATAGGTCAACTGACACAAAGATGGTTCTGTAAGAAATGGATTTTGGAGATTTGATTTTTTCATATGATTTTATCCATGTTTTAATATCAAAACACTCTACCAAACATTAAGTAATTTCAGCTAAGCCCCCTGTGAATAAATATATAAAAGTCCAAATCTTAAGTAGCCAATCTGAAAAGTTTGAATAAGTCTGTATTTTGACATTTAACATCATTGCAGTTTACAGTTCAAGAGGTATCTTTTGAAGCTCCCTTTATATATAGAAACATAAAAAGAAATGAAATATTCAGAAAAAATATTATAAACATTCTCATTATTCATTTTCTAAATTTTTTAATTATATTTTAAATTAAAATAATATAAGAAGTTACTGTTATCATAAATAAAATTATCACCCATAATATCTATATGATACACATTAACATTGTTTTTCTTCAACAAAATAAATGGCTACAAAAAATATGGACTGTTCACATTAATTCCAGTTCATAAATAACATTTTTTTTTTTTTCATATGTCATAGCATCAGCCGGGACGTGAACCCACAACCGTCTGCAACCAACTATTTGCTTGCATGGCGGCTGTGATACCTCTCGGCTAACAACGCAAGACAAAATAAGATTTTTGAAGACAAACTCTTATCAAATTACAAAAATCTTCAATTTATTTATTGAATAGCCAGGAGCTTCATTTTGATTCAGTGAAATTTCATTAAATTCAAAGATATTAATTTTTGTTTTTGGCTGAGAGACTAAACTTTCCATACAGTAGTGCGCCACTAGAGCAGCCAGAGTAATCAATGGAATCAAAAAGGTTTGTGTATAAAATCCCTATCTAAGCATAAAGAATGGTGACCAGGTGATGTTTAGTGTTTTATTAAGATATGGAATTTATTATTAACGTAATTAAATTTAAATTGCAGTAATTCCACATGAAAAATAAAATATAGATGCTTAATGATAATTATTTAATAAATTCTATCCTTAAATTGATAAATAATTGTACATATCTCAATATAAAATATAATCAATGTAATGTTTAAAGATTTTATCTTAAATGACACTATTTCGCAGGATATATTGCTAATTATGATGAGTTTTGAGATGTATGAAGAAAAAATTTATAAATATTATTAAAATCATAATGGTATTAAACAGAAACTATATATATATATATAATTTATTATTTTTATATATAATTATATAATTTATTATTTTTATTATGTCCACTTTAAAAGGGGAAGGTGATGAAGGAATATATATGCTACAGTGTTGAATTAATAGGTTATTTATTATGTTTGGAAATCTTTAATATTATTTATTAATTGTTAGAATATTTTAAAAATTTGTTTTTCATGAAATTGTGATATACCCTATCCAATATATATATATTTTTAAAAAATGCAAATAAATAAAACTATTAAAATTCCTAATTTAAAAAATTTTTACAATACGACAGCAATCATTTTTTTTCATTTTGGAATATCGTCTCTAAATTCAAAATTTTAAATGTTACAATTTAAATACACGATCGTGTTTATGAATAATGTTTATTAAGGTTTGTGTATTTTTAACTTCTTTCCTTCAAAAGTTTGATATAGTACAGTATTTTGTGCAATATAATGTTTCTAAACATAAAGCTAAAAGCTTTATAAAAGTTTTAAAAATTTGTAAAGTAATTTTCTTAGCAATAAAACGAAATTTTAAGTAAAAAAGAACCAGTTAAAATTCTTGTAGGATGTCAGAAAATCTGCAATTTGCATAAAATTTACCTGTAAATCTCATATGCAAAACAGAGTCACTGTAAAGGCTAAAATTCATAGACTTAAAAATTTCAAAACAACTGGAGAGGCCATATCTATTGATAATGAGAGTGTTATTTCATTTCCATAGGGGAAATTGAAGTTATTGAAGAAACAGGATATCATTTAGATCTAGCATACATCAATGTCTTGTAAAGACCTGATACTTTGCTGTTCATTTTAGTTTTTAAAAAAATCAAGATCTAATACAGTAAGTTATTTATTTTTGGTGCTTGGATGAATATGAATACATGAACACATACATAGTATATATATATGCAAATGTGTTCTCTCAGCATACTTTATAAATAAAAAAGTGCTATGATATATATTGTACACCTACAGTACAGTAAATAATATATATATTGTAATCAAAGTTTATAAACAATCTATGATATATGAAGGAGGCAAAGGGACTTGGAACAAAATATAAGGCTATCAAGCAGCTCCACTGGATATATTTCTGTAGTTTTTAATAAAAACCACATAGAATGGCTGAAACATCAGGAAGGAAGAAGTTGATATAAAAGATTCAGTAATAAATAAACGAATTTTAAAAGACCTGAAATACTAGTATATATATATATATAAAAAACATTCTAAGAAATTATTTGAATTATTTGTTAATCAACCTAAAATGGTAAACAGAAAATGCCTCCATATTCCACATCACAAAATAGAGTTGTTCAATCTGATGAATTATATGAATTTACAACACATGCATAACATACACAAATTATTAACAAAAAAAAATTATTCCAAGCCTGTTATAATAAAGTATATTTTATTTGTGTTAAAAAAATAAAAAAAACTTTAATGAAAAAAAATTACAGTGACGGCTTAATCACATTTATCCCTTCTGCATTAATAATTGATCAAAATCTTGCTAAGCTCAACTTCTCCGTTGAAAACATTTTTATCACCTGACCTTGTTCGGCATTTAATTCAGCTTGATATCTTGTATTACTTCCAATCTAAAATTTTATTTTGTTATCTAACAAGGTATACATTTTAGCTAAAAATAATCAGCAATCGATCGAATCATTCTTCATTTTCTCTTAATACTCAGAAATCTCTTAAGTCCCTGCAATGAAATGGTCCATTCCCAAATCTGTTATTACAATCCCCATTTCAGTAACGATATCTGATTAGACCCATCAATCAAGAAATGACAACATTTTAACAGATGATGCTTAGATTAATAAATGTCTTCATAGATTGAATAAAATAATAAAATAAAAAGTGGAGAAGAGAGAATTTATTTAAAATATAATTTAAAAAAAGTTTTATTTACTCTTTAGAAATAAAAAAATAAAGGCTTTAAATATTTTCAAGAGAGAAAACCCCATTAAAATTACAAAAATGTTCTTAAAATAAGACTTGAAAAGTCAAAATGTGACATCCTACATAACAATTCTTGCTTCAAAAGTATTTTTCCAACAACAAATATATACGCATTTTACTTTCTAAAAACGTTTATTATATTTTACTAAACAATATAACCGACAGAGCTATATAATTGGATACCACACAAGGTTTGAACAGAAATAGAAACTAGCTTTTAATTTGCAATAAATAGCTAATCCATGGGAATGGCATCATTATCTTAAAATCAATGGACTGACATTGCTGCAGATCCTAACACCATTCCCTTTTAGATTTCCAATTTAATCAGTCTATATATATATATATCTGGGCTCGACCTTAGTTGATCAAGAGACTCCATAATTCATGGCTGTCCTTTTTGATATTACAATGTACTGCTCTTAGTTCACAGCCATTTATAGACATCATATTTAGAAGTCAGTATTTCTTCTTTCATAATCTATATTACCATCACATTATGTATGCACACACACATTCGTTGCAAAAAGATGTAATGGCAAGACAAACAAAGAAACTATGAATTTTAAATTTAAAAAAATTTTTAATAAAGTTAATAAATATAAATGCATACAAATAAGCAAGAATATATTTGACACTTTACCTATTTGATATATATCTTGTTAAAAGATAGATATATGTATAATTAGATTAGTATGGAACCAGAAAAAAAGAAATGCCTTAAAATAAGAGAAATGTACTTGCTAAAAACATAAATCATACAAAGTAAATTTGTGTTTGCTTTCATATATGTATTATATGTTTGAATAACATCAGTAACATTTTCAACATTATCAATCCACCACAAGATGGTCTCTTCAAATTTAATTCCAATTTCTCTAATCTATAGTTTCTCTTCTCCCACATTAACGAACACTTATTTCATCCATCCATCTCACATGTGGTCTCTTTCTAGGTCTTTTACAATCATCTGGGATCCTGTTTAAGACTTCAGTTATCCATCTATTATCATATCTTCTAGCAATATATCCATCCCAGCTCCATTTCAGTCTTGATTCTTTCAATAGTGTCAATGATATCTCTTTGTTCTCTCATCTGTCCATTTTATTTACAACTTCCCTTGTTACTCCCAATATATACTTCTCCATATTTCACAATATGTGGTCTGAAGTCTTTGAATTTCTTTTCTATTAAGTGCACAACTTTCAAATCCATGTGTAAAAATGAGTAGAACTCATTTATTAAAAAAATTTTCAAACACTGCCATGTTAACTTTTAATATTAAATTATTTATATCTACACACACACACAGGATATTATCTTTAATATTTGCGCTTAACACATTTTCACATGATCATGATTAAATTATAAAAAATATGTAATGCTGCTTCATGAACAGAAACTTTCCAGACTGGAAGCTCACAGTTGAAAGCCATTTCACAATGCACAAGCTCAAAAAAAAAAAAATGCTCAAATAATTTTAAAATGTAAAGGTCATTTCAAGATATTAGTACAAAGTTATCATACTATATTTTTTTAAATTAATTAATTTAAAAAAATTAAATAAAATTAAATTAATTAAATAAAGGAACAAATTAAGATTAAATAATTTTTTTGAATTACAAATACCAATATCTTCCTAACATATATCTTCATATGCATTGAAAGTATACCCAGTTTTATTAATTTAATTTGATATATAATATTGAATTTCAAAAATCTTACACTTTTCAGCAAAATAACTTTTTATTATAGATTACAGTTTCGACTGTACCATGCAGTCTTCATCAGATCTTATTCTATTCTTTTAACTTTCTCTATCTTCCATCTATATATATATTTACAGTTTAAATTTAAAATTACAAGCTATCAAGACTGAATAATGCATTATAATCAGTCTTGATAGCTGGTAATTTTAAATTTAAACTGTAAATATATATTTAATATGTTTAACGATATATACCGAGTATATTTTCAACACATGTGCTTCATAATGTCTTTGATTCTCAACAGAATAACCATGATTATTACACACACACTTTAAAAGTATACTCCATTTAATTAATTTCATTTAACATATTAAATATTTATATATATGTGTATTTACAGTTTGAATTTAAAATTGTAAGCTATTTAAAAACTCAAATATGTATTTCAGACCACCTTTAGAATTTAACCCAATAAATAGTCAATAATCAACTGAAAGTAGAGGCTACACTTAGAATTATTAAAATTCAAGTAGCATAATGAAAAAAAAAAACTTAATGAAATAAATTTGAGATTACCAAAACAAACTAAAAAACATTCATGTTTCCACCTTTTTTTTTTTTTCCATATGTCATAGCATTGGCCGGGAGGCGAACTCTCAACAACCGTCTGCAACCAATTACTGGCTTGCAAGATGGCTGCACTGACCTCTCAGCTAACAACGCTTGACGAATGTTTCCAACTTTAAAGCTTAAAAAATATGTAACAACAATTTAATTGAACACCAAAAAAAAAAAAAAAAGACAAATATTCAAACATTTTTAGATTAATTACATCTTACAAACTTAGAATTAAAATACCAACATCTAAAATCCAATTATTTTTCCAAATTTAATTCAGTTATTATAATAAATATATGGCCAGATATAATTGGGTGCAATGGTAGAATGGTGGATTGGAGTTCACGGTCCATGAATTGCATCCCAGCTCTCTCACTTCTGGTGCCCAAACTTCTTACCAACTCATGAGCAATAAACCATTAAATTATTTTGTAATCCTTTTTTTTTTTCCAAAATCTTTACTTTTACTGAATCCAAATACATATTTAAGTTAAAAAAAAATTTTGAAAAGAAAAAGTTGGATTAAGAAGTTTTATTTATTAAAATACATATTTGTGTCTTTTCAAGAAGTAATTATTCAACTGTCAAATAAACTTTAAAATTGTACTTTAATATGAAATATACATATAGTAATGTTGTTTAACATTCACTGCTTATTTGAAATATTTAACATTATTTATTATTTAATTTTTTTAAATAAGACAACATAAGCATTTCTTGCTAAAGTGGTAATTACCTATACACACCTACATATAATGTAAATCTTACAGCTTGCAAATGATATCTGAATTCACATGGAAACCATCTGTTATGACTATTCATTATCCAAAGCTTTCAAGCTATTCAATGACAATCTGAAAAATATGCCACAAATGAACCAATCATTGTAAAAGTGTCACACAACCTAAAAGTTGGCAACATAAAATAAGTTCATTTCAATTTAAAAATTCATCAGGAGAATCAGATACAAATTTTCACTTGCTAAAACTTTGTGCTAAAAAATTGAGACAAATCGTAGACATAGCAGATCAATAATTGATTATTAAAACTTAAACCTAATGTAACTTAGATATTCATTTTACACTTGAGCATGTACATTCAGTAGTAATATATAAACACATATACTACATATAAACTATTAGGAGATAAGAGATTTAGAGCAATAAAAAAAAAAAATCATAATAAAATAAAAAAAGTTCAAATTACCGATCATTGATTTCACTAACATTAATTTCAATAACACTAATCACAATTTGTAAATCTTTTCAAAAATTATTTTTCATATATCTAATATTCAAACCAGGTTTAAAATAAAAAGAGTACACCCCAAAATGTATATCGCACATTTCTATTTCAAATCAATTGTGCAATTAACAATGTTACTTCACAGATCTTTATAGTTAGGTTTCAATTAATGGTTTTAGTTACAATCGTATAAAGACAATCTTGGTTGTAGTGTTTGTTAAGTCCTGTATGAAATTAATCACTTAACCACTACCAGATCATCTATGCATGTATCTATGATAACATCATAAATCAATGTGTTAAGTCCCATGCAGTAAAAACACAGATAAATACTCAGACCAAGGCAAGACAAAGGAATTGAAAACTATACTACAGAGAGTATTGCTTAAAAATCATTCAGCTCCAATAATTACTAACATAAATTATTCTCATCACAATATATGCACTATGTTCAAACCTAAAAAGTGCAAACTAACCATTAACCAAGAAAAGAAATATAAAATGTGATATAATGCTGAAATACCAGTCTTTATAAATATCATAGAATAAGCTGTTGCACTATTCCTGTCATCTATAGAAGAAAAGAATATTCTCACCAAATAGTTAAAGCTGAAAACAAAGCTATAATAAGTAATCCAGCTTTATAGCATTTTATAGATCAATTCTTGAAAGAGAAAAATGTTGCTAATTACCAACATTAATACATCCTCTTATTAATTTCAAATATCCTCCAACTTCACAGTACACAAAACTTTATAAAGTAATATTAATATTTCTATTTGTATAATATATATATCATTTCTCTAAATATAATATTTAAATTGAGATATCCACTATTTATTTAAAAATCTACAAAATTGAACATAGAAATACTATTGGAAAAACAAATTTCCAAATGAAGAATATACATTAAAATTATAAAATATAACAAAATAAATTCCCCGTATGGATTCTTTTGCATTTTAATATTTTATATTAAACTCTCACAATAAATTATTTTAATCTTTAAAACTCATTCCCCAAACAATATATAACTTTGAGAGCAAAAGAAATATATATATTAAATTATCTCAAAACCTATGTTAACTTTGAGTACTTACATCAAAGTTATAAATCAAAAGTCAGCTAAAGACAAAACTTGGCCAATTTACCTTAGCAGCTATTCTCCCGTCAACAAAAATGGTTAGCAAGGTCATGTTCATGGTGCTTTAGTGCTTACTTCAAGTTGCTGTTTTCATTTGGTTAGGTTAGCAAAACTGCTTACCTGAAGCAAACCAAATCAGGAAATCAAAAAAATTTTTGTTTCCTTTATATATTCAGATTGACGTCTAGTCAGCTAAATATTTCCAACCAAAAGTTGTTTATAAATAAAAAAACTTTTCATTATTTTCCTAAATATAGCAAATTTAATAATTATAAATGATTTTTATCAAATAATCCATTAATACATCTGAAATTGTTTAAAATATAAACAATAACCTTAATTATTTGATTATTAATCAAATAGTGAGTTTTCATCCCAAAATCTTTAATACCATCATATCACTAAATCAGGAAGAGAGAAAACAGGATTTTAAAATGAAAAAAAACCACTGATTGAAATAAAATTAGTATCAAATAATTTCTAAATAAATTTCATAAAACTTAATTAAATACTCAAATCAAATACATGTGAATGGATAGATATTTCTAATAGAAGAAAATGTATGATATATAAGAGAGAATACAAACTTGTTGGTTACAAAAAAGAAGCTCTTAACTAAAAGGAGATCTTTTAATTCTCCTTTGAGAACTTAAAGAACTGAGCTGTATAAATTCTTAATATCCATTCCAGGTGTCATTATTGTATGATTATTTCCAAGCAGCCATGTTGCTCATCAATATGCATCATCTAGCGTGGTGAGTTAACATTTTACTTATGAAATTAAACCCAGGAAACACTATGATCTATGTTCTCAATTGCCTGATAATTCATAAATGAAAATATCATTAGAGTTTCCTGAAAACAGGATGTGTGTATGAATGATTTTTTTTTTATTAGATATTTATAATCCTGTCAGATAAAATTAAATTACGTCCTTATTCCCAGGCCCAATCCGTGGTTAGAGTACTAAAAATCCCCTGATTGTGGATCCAGACAGGCAATCAATGATGATTGATTTTTTATTTAGTTATCTACAACTGCTGAAGATTAAGAGTTGAAATTGATGTGAAAAGTGGACATGTGCTTTATTATAAAATCGTAAGTATTGGAATAAAAATGAGTGGAATTCATAATATATAAAAATGTAAGAATAGGATTATGGAGATTGGTGTTACATTGACAAAGTAACAAGATTAGTTCTTCAACTTAATGGAAGATATCAAATATAGATAATTCAGATTTATGCCTAATAAGTTCTTACTGTAATGAAGAAATTGAAGATTTTTTTGCAAACGTTCAAAATGCTTTTGAATACATCTAACATTTTAAAATTATTATGACAAACTTTAGTACTAGAATTAGAAAACAATGAAGAAGTGCCATGGGTAAATTTGGCTACTGGGACAGAAACAGGAGAATGCAGGTTCATGGAATTTGCATGAAAAAAAAAATTATATATTATAAATTATTTCTTGGAGAAAAATGCTTAATGAAAATTATCATGGAAATATCCGAATGAAGATAAAATAGAACTAGATTAAATTTTGACTAACAAAAAATATATATTTAAAGATTATAATGTTCTTAATAGATTCATCTCAGGTAGTGATCATCGATTAGAGAGATGTGGGATACATGTTAATGAAAAACTTAGATGAAAAGTACTGAAAATGACAATGTAGTCTGTCAATATTCCTAATCATCAGAATTATTTTAAATTATTAACAGACTTTGAAAATGATTCAACTGCAACAAAAATAACTGGTACAAATAAACATAATTACCGGTAAATTTTCAAGTGATACAAGAGAATGTATGCTAAAATGAAGGACTAGAAAAATACTTAAAAATGATTCATTAAGATGTATTGAATATGTAGAATTCTGTAAAAAGTATAAAAAAAGAGTTAATGATAATATAAAATTATATAATCATGATATGATAAAGAAAGCTACAAAAGAAAGTAAGTTTCAAAAATATAAAACATTTTAGTATTGGCAAAAAAGTTATTTCATTAGTGAAAATGTGGAATCATTTTTAAAATGAGATGTTGGGAAATGAATAGAAAAGTTCTATACAGAATTTATATAATAAGAAAAACAAGAAAAGAAAATAATCATTACAGTTACACTTGAACTGCCAAACATTTTTAAATGAACAGTAAAATGAAGAAGTGGGACATGCAATCAAATCTAAAAAAAACAGGGCAAAGTTTCAAGAAATGATTGAATTATAATTAATAAATATCTTTAAAAAAGCAGATAAAGAAATAAAAATATTGACAAAATCATATAGCAAATGTTTAAATGGTAAAGATATACAAGATGATTTTAAGAATATAGTAGTTATATTGATATTTTAAAAAGGCAATAAATGATATTAATATTGCAACCATATAAATCTAATACTTCTATATAAAATCTTGACCATAAAACTTATTTATAAGTGAACTGTGAATTCAGATCAACCAAAAAAAAAAACAAGCCTGATTTTAACTGTTTTCAGCACAAAAAGTATTGACAAGTTAAATCACTAGGCATCACATGATCACCATTTCTTATGCTAGCACATGTTATTAACAAAGACAAAACTCTCCATACAGTAGTGCCACACAGTGCGAACCAGAGTAATCAATAGATGCCAGAGGCTTGTGCATAAAATCCCTATCTAGTACCTACTCATCCAATATCCCCAGACTAGTTTCTGGCCACCCAGTGCCAACCAGAGTAATCAATGAATGCCAGAGACTTGTGCATAAAATCCCCATCTAGTGCCTACTCATCCAATATCCCCAGACTAGTTTCTGGGCACCCAGTGCCAACCAGAGTAATCAATGGATGCCAGAGGCTTATACATAAAATCCCCATCTAGGGCCTACTCATCCAATATCCCCAGACTAGGGCCAGAAACTAGTCTGGGGATATTGGATGAGTAGGCATTAGATGGGGATTTTATGCACAAGCCTCTGGCATATATTGATTGCACTGGGTGGCACTACTGTATGGAGAGCTTTGCCTTTGTTATTGACAAGTTATAAAAAGCTCTAATGAATACAAATTGTCATTATGTTTTAGATTTATAGATTACAAAAAGACAGATAATTATGTAAGTACTATCATAATGATTAAAGCTTTGGACTATCAAGATATAGAACCAGGATGTTATCATATTCTAAAGAATATTTTTCAAAATGGAATAGCAATGATTAAATTACATAGCGATATTTAAAAAAACCTCCATTGATAAGAGTTATACATGATAGAGTAATTCCATATCTCCAAAAATGTTTTACAGCTTTACAAGAATTATTTCATGGATTAAAATGGGGAGGTAAGGGAATACAATTATGGGAAGATTATTTAAGTCATCTTGATTTTTACAGGTGATATAATGTTTCAGTGATTCGGGAAATGTTGCAAGGGTTATCAGATGTAAATATGAATGAATACTAAAAAAGACTAAGGAAATGATAAATAGATTTTCTTAGAAGAAAGTAAATATTGATAATTATGAATTAGAAGAAATTAACAACTATGAAAAACTTTGTGAAATTATTAATGCAGATGGAACTACAGTGAATAAAATCAATCACAGAATTAAATTTTGGTGAAATGCTTTTAAGAAAAATAATTTATTACTAAAAGGAAATATATGTGTTTGAAAAAAATTTCTGATATGCTTACTAGTTCTTATTTATGGATATGAGACTTGAACATTTGATAAGAGTAATAGTCTTCATATCACTGGGTAAAGGGATATATGCTGGAAGTAATAAAAAGAGATTGAAAGTGAAATACTTGATAAAACTGACACCATTGAAAAATTAAGAGACTGAAATGGAACTGGGCAGGACATATTGCTTGCTATAGGAGTTTTTAAACTGGATTCCAAGAATCTATATAAAGTCCAAAAAGAGATGTGAATTGAATAGATAAAATAAGTACAATTGTTGATTTGGAAAAAATATGGAAGGAATAATTAAATTTTGCACTGGATTCATAAAAGTTGAAAATTATGATGAATGTAAAAACCTGTTAAATATTTTTTTTTTTTTTTTTAACTAAACAAATTTCTCAATTGCAAAAATGTTTTGTGAAATATATGGACATATATATTGTATATACATATATATCTATTATATCTTCCAAATTGCCCAGAATTTTAAATGAAGAAGTAAGACATGCAATTAAATTTATGAAGGAAGGAAGGAAAAACTCCAAGTAATGATGGAATTATAATTGATATATTAAAAAAAGCAGGTGAAGAAATAGAAATTTTTTTTAGCAAAGTTATATACCAAATGTCTAAATGATAAAGATGTATTAGATGATTGGAAGAATGCAGTATTAATATTAATATTTTCAAAAGATGATAAAGAAGATATTAGAAATTACAGATCTATCAGCTTTTTATCAGTTTTATACAAAATTTTTGCCAAGATAATTACAACTCATCTACAGAGAACATTGGATTTCTATCAACCAAGACAACAAGCTGGATATAAAAGTAGTTTTAGTACAGTAGATCATATCCAGGTATTGGGAGAAGTTATAGAAAGGACAAATGAATGAGTTGCCATTATGCTTTGGATTTGTAGATTATGAAAAGGCATTTGATTCTATAAACATTTCTTCAGTGTTTAAAGCATTGTATCATCAAGATATAGATCCAGGATATTGTCATACTTTGAAGAATATTTATAAAAATGCAACAGCAACAATTAGATTACATGATGATACAAGGAAAGTCAACATTGAGAAAGGTTAAGATAATGTGATTCCATATCTCTAAAACTTTTTACAGCAGTGCTGCAAGATGTATTTTGTGGATTAAAATGAGAAGCTAAAGGAATGAAAGTAAATGGAGATTATTTGCAGATGATGTAGTTGTTTTTGCAAATAATGCTTTAGAGCTGCAGGAAATGTTGCAGGAGTTATCAGATGAAAGTAGGACTAAAGAGAAATGTTAAAAAGACTAAAGTAATGTTCAATGGATTTTTCTCAAAATATGAAAATAAAGATTGATTATGATGAGTTAGAAGAAGTTAAAAGCTAGAAATACCTTGATCCGATTATTAATACTGTAACAGTCAGATGATGTATGTTGGTTTAACCCAGTTCGAATACTAGGCGAAAGTACCTCGAGGCCACCCATACGCGAGATATTAAATCAAGAATACTATGACCTCTGCCCTATTTGCCTATTCTCGAGGCTAACTACGAACCAACAACATTATCTGAGACACGCATAAATTATTTTCTCATCCGGCCACAAAGCTTAGCATCAGAGGGAGACATGGACGGGAACACCTATGGAGCTAAATAGTTAAATATGCAAAAGTACTAAGAAATATGTGTTTTGCGTGCCTGGATCATTGAAAAGTAAAATAAAGCATTACAATAAAATTAGAAAACTCAAACTATTTTAGTTAAATAATATATTTAATTAATGACTTTAAAATATTAATAATGATTTAATGGTCTCCGCTATTCTCCTGAATTAATGAAAAACTAATTAGACACTAAGAACAGATTAAACGATATAATATTTTTGCGGTCTAAGTCTTTTCTTCCCAATTTTAATAAAATTGTCAACTCGAATCTCCTCGATAAAGTACAATAATAAAAATCTTTCGTAAAGCATTTTCTAATTGCTTTGCGCTAAAAACAGACAGTTTAAAAATTATTTAAGACGTATATAGCTAAATCAGATATACGTAATAAGCTAATGGCGGACAAAAGAGGCGTTATCGAGGAGATCAAGTTGGCAAACAAAGGAAACTTACTCGTATGGAATTTAGAAACATAAATAAAATTGGAAAAAGATTTTAAATGAAAAAATTAACTTTTAAACTTAACCGCAATGGAATACAAAATATTTATACATGTTAGTAATGAAGAATAGCGAAGGAAAAAGGGTTAAATATATAGATAGATGATAACACTATATATCTAAGACTAGTCTATAAAAATGGTTACATAACAAATATAATTAGATACAACATTTCAGAAATATAATTCAATGAAGCAATTAGGAAAGGTATGAACAAAAAAGGGTAGAAAGTAAATAGTTCAATGAGGAGAGATATGATTACCGTCCTGGTTCCTTGCTCCTGTTGGGCGTCATTGTGGCTTGATCCGACCGTCGATAGGTATTTGTCCGGACAAGGAAAATGGAAATACGTAGCATGCTTTTATGAAAAGTCCTACAGACACAGCACAGAGCTCAGATTACTATTAGGTGGATACTACGGCATTTTGATGATAGTTAAGAACCTCGGCGATAGGCAAAGCTATTTGCCTAGCCAAGCATAGTAGAATCCATCAAATTCATGACTTTTAGCTTGTAGCATGTTCCAACTTCTCCGTGATTTTGAAGACGACAGTTGTATAACTTTTTGGAATAAAATCTCAACAAGCAAAATCTGAAAGAGTTCTCCAAAGAGAAATCTGAATGCAATCTTCAAAAGGAAAATCTGAACGGCTATCTCCAAAAAGGAAAATCTGAATAGCCAGCAAGAAAACTCTGAATCCTCTAGTCTTTTGTTCACTCTCCTATTTATACATTTTTTTGTAAGCTACCTTCTATTGTTTTATGTATGATCTTAGATCTTGATAAGCCCCCCCCCCCACGCTCCTTTGTTTCAAGGTAACATTTTCTAAAAATAACTTACTTTTTTATTCTAAATTTCTTTCTTTAAACTTTGAATTTTATTAATTAAAAAAGAAAGAGAAGGTCATCTTTAATTTGCCTTGAATGGGCTAATTAATTAAAAATATACATTCTTTTAGAAAATGTTGGTGGGCTTATCTCAAAATCAAATCATACTAAATATTTTAACAAGATTTAAAAAGAAAAATACATTCTTATTTCTTTTAATAAAATAAGCATTTTATTTCAGCAGAATTTTGCATTAACTCATATATATACGCTTAATGTATATATATGTTTGACTAATAGGTTTTACAAGCAATTTTTATTAACAGAAATCTAACCTTAGAATGAAATTTATTTAAAACAAAATATTTAAATGCAAAACCCTGCTGATATTGGACTATAAATTTAATTCAGGCCTACAATACTAATTAAGTTTATAGGAGGCTGTGAAGCATGGATTGGACTTCAGATCCATTGCTTCAATACAGATGAAAACATAATGGATGAAATTAATCATAGAATTAAACTTAGTTGGAGTGCTTTTGGTAGAAATAATTTGATATGGTGTTTTGAAAAAAAAGGTTTTTAATGTGTTTTACCAGTTCTTACTTATGGATCTGAGACTTGGACACTTAATAGAATAGCAATAGAGACTTCAGACCATTCAAAGAAGTATATAGAGATGCATGTTAGGAGTAACAAGAAGCGATAGAAAATGCAATATATGGATAAGAGAATAAACAGGTGTTACTGACATTAAAAAAATTAAGACTGGAGTTGGGTTGGACATATCGCTAGAAGAGATGATAATAGATGGGCAACTGAAATCTTAAACTGGATTCCAAGAGATTGTAAAAAACCCAGAAAGAGACCACATGTGAGATGAATGGATGAAATAAGAAAGTGTGCAGGGGTGATGTAGAGAAGAGAAGCGAAAGATTGGAGAAGATGGATTGAACTTGGAAAGACCTTCATCCTGCAGTGGATTGATAATGGTTGATGATGATGATATTGTATATGACATACCTAAATAAAACAAAAAAATAACTGATAACTTGTAACTGAAAAAAAATTTCCAAGCTTTACAAGCCCAAATTCAAATTCCAGGCTATGGGCATGATAGATGTGGTAATTTCAAAGCCAATAAGATCTAACTTTTTATGCTACTATCATAGTTCATTCTATTAGAAATTATCAAAATAAAAAATAGTATACTAAAATGAACAGTTTTATCATTAAATAAGATATTAGACATTATTAAACATATTGGTACATATATAAGAGATTGCCATTTGGGAATTATAAAAAGAAATTAATATAATTTTTTTTTTCTTACGCATAATTTTACAAAAAAATTTTACTTTTTTCTTAAAGAAACGCAATTTTTTTATATTTTTTATTATTAATGAAATAAATGATTTTTTTATAAATTAAACTTTCTTTTTTTACATATATAAAAAAAAATCTATATATTTCCTCCTTACTATCAGTATTAAAAATTACTTAATAATCAGCTGAAATATATACATGTACATCTGTGCGTGTAAAATTAAATACAGTATCTATGTGATATAGATCAAATTTGCAACTGTCTGATTATCACATCCTTCCCTTATCTCCATTCATACTCACGAAAATGTTATGAAAAGCATAGTTATAAACTCATTAATTCATATTGACTGCATCTCTAACAAGTTATTTGTGTTTACTTGATTGAAGAAGCTTCTCAATTAACTTACATTCACAGCATCGGCATGCAGAAATGAAGACAATGACTTTCAAATTCAATTCTGATTATAATGAAAAGTTCTGATTAATAAAAGGTAAATAAATATGTTGGAAATAAATTTACAAATTCAGATCACATCTATTTTGCAGTCCCAACCTGAATGTTTTAAATATAATATATATGCAGGTTTTTTTTAAATGTATATGTATATTAATTTATTTTTAGGATTTTTTTTTTTTTAATAAAAAAAATCACGTGCAATACGTCACAGTTTATTTCGGTTTCTTTTGCTCTGAATTAAAATTCTCTTTCAAATGTTAATTTATCAAAATATTGCTATTTATCTTTGATTTATTTTTTCTCTAAAGCTAAATTGGATTTGCTAAAAAAAAAAAAAAAAATGTTTTTTTTTAAAAACAAAAACTGTTTCAAACGAATTGCAAAGGAAAATAAAATCATTGTAGTAATTAAAAATAATAATAATCAACAGATAAAGAACTAAAATTGTTGGCAAAGCTATATACCAAATGTCTAAATGATAAAGATGTATTAGTGATTGGAAGAATGCAGTAGTAATAATAATATTTAAAAAAGATAGATATTGGAAATTACAGATCTCAATTTTACACAAAATCAAGATCAAGATAATTACAACTTGTCTAGAGCAAATTTTGGATTCGAATCAACAACAACAACAACAAAAAAAAAAACTGTATTTAAATGGTTTTAGTACAATGGATTATTTTCAAGCATCAAGATAAATTATAGAAAGGAAAAATGGATGTAAGTTACCATTATATTTTAGATTTGTGGATTATGAAACCGGCATTTGGTTTTATTAATATGTCAGCAGTCATTATAAAGCTTTGGACTATCTAGACTCAGAATATTATCATACTCTGAAGAATATTTATTAAAGTGCAATAGTAATGATTAGATTACATGACACTAAAATTAACATTAATAAGAACACAATAGGACGATTCCACATAGTTAAAACTTTTTAAAGCAATTTTACAGTAAGTAGTTTGTGAATTAAAGAGAAAGCTTACTAATGTGTAGAAAAACAAACAATACTTCAGAGTTTGGGGAAATGTAAGACTTATCACAAATGCTAAAAGACTAAATCTTCAATAGATTTTTTTATGATAACCATGAACTAGTAGACATTAAAAGCTACAAATATCTTTATCAGATTAGTAATACAGATGGAAACATAATGGATAAAATCAACCATAGAACTAAACATGAATGTAGTGCTTTTGGTAGAAATAATTTAATATTAAAAGCAAATGTCTATGTGTTTGAAAAGGAAGGTTTTTAATGTGTGTTTTACTAATTCTTACTTATGAATCTGAAACCTGGACACTTAACATTAAGAGCAATTTTGAGATTCCAGACCCCTTTACAAAATATAGAAAGATGTACATTTGGGAATAACAAGAAGGAATCAAAAGCAAAATACTTGGATGAGAGATCAAACAAATATCATTGACAATACTGAAAGAATTAATAGATTGAAGGAATAATTGAAGTCTTAAACTGAATGCCAAAAATGGTAGGAGACTTAGAAAAAGACCACATGTGAGATAGATGGATGAAATTTGCCAATGTAATATGGAAAATAGAGATTATGGATCAGTGAAATAGATTAAACTTGGAAACTAATCTGCAGTGAGTTGATAACGATTGAGAATGAGGATAATAATGAATGATGACCAGGCTACAACTAAATCATTAAACATTCAATTATTGATTGCTTAAATGAGTGTTAACTACTCTTAGAAAAGATACAAAAACCTTCACCAACTAATCTGGCCTGGAGAACAACGTTTTTCCATTGTTTCCCTGTGAATAACACTAAAAAGGCCTTTGCATGCCAATAGACAATTTAAGCTTTTTATTTTATTTATTTATTTATCTATAGATAAAATGTTAACAGTTTTAAACAGTCCACTATCTATCCACATCTTTCCATAAAGAAACAAAAAAAAAAAAAAGACAATTTTCAACAAATTAATTCTATTTTGGATGGAGCTGATTTGTGATTTTTTCCTTTGCTTGTTTTATTCCAATAGCTAAAAATACTGTAAATAAAAATCCACTTATTAACAATTAATTAGATGTCTAGCTAGGTTGGTTATGTTACAGGTTGTCAGAAAAATCCTAAACTTTCTTAGAATCTGAAAAAAAAAAAAAAACCCCGTCCAATATTCTCCAAGATTCAAACTCCAGAACATGGACTTGGCAGGCATGTGTGTTTAAAAGCCATGGCGCTTATCATTTTATCTAGATATATATTATATTTATCTAGATAATATATTATATGTACAGAGATAAAAATAGTTATATAATTAAATTTATTGATTTGTAATATTAGAATTAAAATTACTTTTTTGAAATTATAGAAATGCATCTATATAATAATAAAATATAATAGAGCAAAAAAGAGAAAAAAGCTCTTTTCAGAGAAAAATAAAAGGCAAAATGTAATGTAATGACAAATTTGAGATCATTATCTAAAAATAAAAAATTAAAATGAAAAGCACTTAAAGCTTTCAGGACCAAACTAATTCCATTATTGTTTGGATTCAACTTTACAAAGTGTGACAATACTTTCCAATTCTTCTCAAAGGGTGTTCCTCACTTAAAATTCATGGATTTCAAATCTCTTAAATGAACTCAGCATACAAATTCATACCAAAATTTTTTCCCATTGCAGTTTTATTCCAGATGATTACGATTCATTAGTTATTCTTAACATGTCAAGAAAGTAATTGAACAAAATATCTGCAATGAAGTATTTTACTAAAACATTAAAAGAAAAATGATGAAATAAAATAAAAGGCGAGTTGTAAATTAAAATAAAAATTTAATGAAACTAAATGGCTCAGGCGGTTTACTTTCATTTTCTTTTTATTATGAATTGCAACACACTGTATACACACATATTTACACATATGATACATATACATATAATTATTTATTAATATTTTTTACTTGTGAATATTATATATGTGGGAAATGGACGAATGATAACACTTACATAAAATATTTGGAGGTTTAATATTACTCATAATTTATTACTTTATAAAAAAAATTTATTGTGATTTTTAAAAAAAGCAACACACATTTTAAGCAAAACAAACTCCAGCCTTTCACAATGGTATTTTATACCATTAAACATCACATAAGCACCATTCTTCATGCTTACACGAGCTGTTTACACAGATGCTTAATTCTTCAATACAGTAGTACCACTCAGTGCAAGCCAGAGTAATCAATGGATGAAAGAAGGGTTTGAGTATAAAATCCCTAACTAGTGCCTATGTATCCTAAGGTATAAGTGCAATGCTCTCAGATCCAAGGCTCCACACTGATGAAAACCACAAGCTAGAAACTAGTGTGGGGATATAAGAAATTCTATAATTTTATTTTACTTTTCATATATTTTGACAATATTCATTTAAAATACCAATCATTAGGACTAGGTAAAATGTCAGAAGTTGTTCATAAATAAGTTGTTAGAAATACTGCAGTATAATATTTTGTTATCAGCAACAGCCAAAATGATTATGACAATTCCAACTTCCCAGAAGGCAAAAGAGAAAGACAAAATTCTCCTATAATATAATTCTAAAAATGAGTTTCACAATGAAATGCATCCATATATAAATTGTGCAGGTTCATTCTGTAACCCATTTGATATTTTTCAATGCTGATTTTAAATTTGCTCCCCAGAAGACATCTTTGTGAAAAACTTTCTTACCAAAGTGTAACTCTCCACTGTATTCTAACCTCAAACATAACTTATCAATAAAAGCAATCAATAGTATCTTCTTTAGAATACTTTTGAGACAATCTATAATATGTAAATGGGGTCTGCCTCTCTGATGAAAACTATGCCTAAATCACCATAAAACAACTTTTACGTTATCTTGTATTCTCACAAGGCCAATCCAACAAAGATGACTTTACAATAATAGGTTTAATAGTATATAACATTCATCAAACAGAAAAACACAATAAATCATTCTATGATCTTTTAGAATTTTATGAAATGTTCTTAAATTCTTCTAATGTCTTTATATGCTGATAAGGGATTCTCTCCTTTTTATAAATTAGATAAAATAACAATTTCATATATAACTTATTTAGATACAACAATTATTCTCTGAAATAAAATATCCTATGTTTTAACTTAAAAGAGCGGCAACACTGAAAAGCTAACAAAATATTTAAAATGGCTTCCATTCTCAATTGATAACTAATCAAATTAAAAGTTGCTAAAGATTTTTACTTCCATCATTCACTGATAAAATATTTGCATTTTTTGAACACTAATTATGAAGCCAGTTTTTATACTTTGCATTCAGAACATAAAGTCTATTCTATAGATCACCTTTTAATATGATAACAATAGCATAATTATCAGCATACTATAAATCCAGAATCTAAGAAGATGAAATTCTTGTTGTTTTTTTTAAATCAATTTAGCAGAAAAATCCCACTATCAAACCTGTATTACATCTTCATCTCTGAACCATTCCAAAGACCACTATAATAAAAGTCAAAAATAAAGTTGGGGCTATTACATATTCTTAGTTAACTCTACTCATTTTAGAATGCCCTAGATCTGTATAAATCAAACGAATATATTTACAAAAATCTATAAAACAATCTTTTGTTCCCAATACCTTCTTCTTGTACTTGTCCCATTAACGAAAACCAGAATTATAGTACTTCTTGATTCTCTAAAATCATATCAAGTCTCTAATAACCATTCATCTATTATTAGACATAACCTTTTCAACAAAGTTCTTGAAAGTACTAAATTATAGTGAATAATAATAAAATTCCACAATAATTATCACAATTTTGTTCCCATGATCCCTAAGTTTTTCAGGGTCATCAGAATCTGCATCATTTTAATTTTTAAGATTACAAAGAGTGTTTTTACTTAATTAAACTGGATATCTTTGCCAAATTTAAATGGATAACATAAATCTATCATTAAAAATCAGTATCTCAATTCTTACATCATTATTCAAAAGATGATCAAATTACTGCATTTCATCTGTTCAAAATATTATATACTGTATAAGAGTGCTATCAATGGATTTAATAGGAATGATATCATTTTCAATTCCCAGTAATAGTTTCAATACATAAAAGATCTAAAAAGCCTAATATCAGTGAATGTCTGAATCACCTTGGTGATTTTAATCAACCAATCATTTTAAAAACATTTTGTTAGTTGCTGAACTTCTGCCTTTAAATTCCTATACTGATTATGAAACTACACATTCACTTTACTAATCTGTCAGCCAAAAAATGTTATCTTTTAATTAAATCACTATGATAGGATCATTGTTAGAAAATCAATAGATTCACTTTTTTAATACATTCAAGAACAGATATGTATCTATAATACCTCCTTGAAAGAATTCTATATCTCAGTAGCATGACAGTTCTGAAAATCCAAATTTAGAAATTTTGGGAGTTTAATAACTATTGAAATGTAGCACAAATAGTACATGCTTCTAAAATGTGAACACCATATTTCTTACAAATATAGTAAAACCTCTTTTTTTAATACAACAATTATTTTAATTTTGGAACATCCTAGTCAATCTGCCCAACAATATCTGCTTATAAATGCTCAATGTTTTTCCTTGCATACCGATTCCCAACTATAATGTAATCTCTAAAAGCTAAAGACAAAAATCAGTCTTTAACACATTAAATACTATAGATCAAAAGCCTTTCTAAAAACTTCTAATACAGAAAGAGTGAAAAATATATTACCAGGCTTGCCAATTGTTGAATAATAAGAGTTTATGCATTCTTCATTCTTATTTATCCCCTAGCCAAAATAGTTAGACATGTATTTATTGACCAATATTGAATGGTTAGTCAATGACTATGAATTTGATACCTGGAAGAAAAATCCTAAAGCACATTTACTCTAAAAAAAATTTCCAAGTTTACCTAGTTACATAACTGGATGGATTACCATTTCAGCATGCAACCCTTTTATTCTACGGGTTTGCATTAATAAATTTTTATAAATTTTCATATCTAATTGGGAGTTGATTATTGATAGTCTGAACTGCATGAATTCCAAACTTATTTTCCAAACGATTTTATATCAGTCCTTATAACATTGCAAAAGTATACACAAAGATTACAATTCTTGCAACACAGACATCAGTGAAAAAAATTGGCAAAATATTGTTTTCTATATATTTACATAAATTTTGATTTACAATTATGCACAAAATATATAAAAACAAAAAATTTGGATTCTGGGCTAAAAGTTTATTTTCAAAAAAAAATAAAAATAAAGCACAAAGAAAAATATACAGTTTTAATAAGCAAGCAGTAACATAACATGGAAAATGGTTCACTTTCCAAAAATAAAAAAATTGAAACATAAAAGTTTTAAGGCTCACAGGAGTTCTTTTATAAAAAAACTGAACAGTCAGTCATGTTAGTTTATTATTTGTCCTCAAGCATATAAGAAATATAAAGCAAAAAGGTTTGCAATTCTAAATTAAATATCTATTCTTTAAATATCAATAGAAAATAATTTCTTTGAAGGAGACAATTTTACATAAAACCATATATAAAGATTCAACTTTTATTAGTAATTTTTTTATTTGGCAAAGAAAAATTTCTTCATAAGTATGCAAATATATAAAGATAACACATTTAAATTCAATTTTATTTAATTAATTTATATATATAGATAACTCGTTTATCAACTTTTCCGACGTACAGAAACGGGGCAATTTTAATTACTGGATTGAATTTATGTACCTTATCAATGAAAAAGTATATTTATAATCAATGAAATGTAATCCATGAACTTAAATGTACTTATTTTGTGAAATTAATTTTTTAAGAAATATTTGCTAGCATGGTATATTTAAATGATGTTAATACATTGTTTAATTTTTTAATATTTTCTATTTTACTACTATAGTTACAGATATGTCAGTGGCATCATTCAGTTTTGTAAATTATTTAAATCTGAAAACAACTTTGAACCAAAGGGTTCAGAATAATTGGGTACAACCTGAATTATTTTACGTTCTGAAATCTAAAAATTTTGTTATGGATATATAGAGAAATATGAAATATTGTAGAATGACAAAAGTCCTTTTTAAGTTCAGAATCTTCAAGCCATTAAAAAATATTGTGTATTTGACAATAAGTAATACAATATTAGAAAATCAATATTTTTATAAACACATAGCACTTGGCAGTTTCATTCAATTCTTGTAATAATATAACTCAACTTAAAACCATCTTTCAATGCTTTTGTTAAATAAGTTAAGCATCTAAATAGGATCAATATAATCCCTCTTTGCTATCATTAAACTTAACTTTAGAATAATCAAAAGTAATGGTATGTTTATACTTTAAGAAATTTGGTAATTTGTTTTATTTACATCCATTTTAACATATATATTTTTTTCTTTTTATTTATTACTGAAGAACTTAAATATGATTTTCAAAATAAAATGTACAACCAGTTTAATATCTCTGAATCAATACTTTTCTATTATCCAATGACTATATTTCGATTATCTAACAATTTTCTTTAAAACTATGAATGGGAATATACTACTTTTGAATCTCAAAAAAATTAATGTATCATCATTTATATTCTAAAGACAAGTAGACACTTGAAATAATAAAGTAAAATTGATTAAGAAGTATGAAATTGATTTATACTCTAAATAGTCAAATAAAAAATAGTCATAGACCACATGCCCCATTGTCTTAAGCTTGTAAAATATAAACAATGAGCATTGCCAATTGCTCAACAAGCTCTGTGATAAATGCTTAGCAAGAGAAAGCATTTAAAATATCTGTCAGGAACCCCCCCTCCAAATCTCTGAGGAGTGCCAAAGCATGAAACCATGGTCAGAGATTGGGGGGGGGGGGCTGACAGATATTTTAAATGCTTCCTCTGGCTAAGCATTTGTCACTGGGCAATTGGCAATGCTCATTGTTCATTTATACTGTTTTAAAAATCATATTAATTTACTTCCTGCAATACTGTAGCTACTTCCTGCATATCATTCTGACAGTATTTTGTATTGATAATGGCTTTTTAATTTTCTTCTCTGTTGACTTAATTTATGGTATTCACTGCCAAAATTTCAATGTTGGTATTCTGATATCAAATGAAATTAACATTTTTCAGCAGAACATATATACTTAATTTTATATTTGCACTGCAGATATAAATATGTAAACAATTTTTTAAAATAAAATAAAAAACGGAAATATTGAATAAAATGCTAGAAAAAAAAAAAAGTTAAAATCTTTTTTCAGTATTTTTTTTTTTTTACTGACAACAATTTTCACAGTATAAGCAACTTTTAAAGAATATATAAATATTTATGAATATCTATCTTTGAACAATTTGACATAAGTTTAACATGACAATTTAACATAGCACATGATTCTTGCTAAATAACTGTCAATATTAGTCATTTATCAATATGACTACAGCACAGACTGCTTGTTAAACATGAAAGTTAAAAAGATAAAACAAAAGCAAGTTTTTATTTTATAAATAAAATAAACCACAAGTTTATCTAAAAAAAAAAATATATACAGTTCTTATATATATGCAATAAAATTTAAGAGCCAAATAGTTATTTTTTTTTTATATATAAAAATATTAAACTATTCTATCAGTATAGAAACCTTGTGATGAATTCTGAAAGTATATGAAATAGCAGGACCACAAAAAAAAAAAATGCCATTATTCTAAATCAATTCAAATTTAATTGAAAGGGTATGCAAATTTAACAGCACTATCTGGAAACAACTCTAGTAGACAGAACACAACAGAGATAAATTTTAAATAGTTCTGTAGCCAAAAATATTTGTGACCCACTAATGGGTGAAAATGCACCATTTATTTATGTTAATGTATTAATACCAAACTCTATACTAAGCCTCTACATGTGTGACGGTTATTGCAGCCTTGCAAACAGCCAAACATTTTCAACTGCGCTAAAAAAACTTGAATTCTTTAATTAACATTCAATCATTATACTGAATGTTTACTATAGTAAACAGGTTTTGAATTTATAATTTTCACTCTATATTCATCCTCCATTCCATCTTAAACAACTGATATACATGACCACACAAACATGAAAAAGATAAATGATCCCCAATATATTTTGTGCAGCACCAATATTCATCAGTTGAGCCAGATCATAATCTTCCACACATATATCCAATCAGTGCTCAGCTCATATTATGATAGCAATTCCTTAAACTTTAATGGAAAGACTTCAACCTTCTTACTGTTCCAACAATTCAACCACCAATTTCATTGAAAAACTAACGATGGAATTCTCAAAGCCCTTGACTGACTTGATATTGTGGTCATACCCATGTTGCTCCAAAATCAGAAACAGGCATGCACAACTGGATGCGAAACAATGGATATCACTGCCATATATATCTGGAGTATTTCAAAATTTAAGTAAAATTTGCTCTGAAACACATAACATCAGTTTTCAGACCCACTCACTTAAAGACAGGCTCCTGGAACAGACCCTCAAGTTGTTTATAAGATTGAATGCAACAACTCCCATTGTAAGGCCATTTACTTCGGTGAATCGCACACAAACTTTGCAACTAGGGAAACCCAGCACAGATACCTTTACAACCAGGCAAAAACCAAAATATAATCCAAATCCATATTCTTTGAACACGAGATCAAACACAGTCATGTCTTTGAACAACTGGAGGCCAGTATAGTGTATTTTGAGTGAGACGACAAAGCGTAACATCAAGGAAGCTTGGTACATACATACACACTATTAATAAGAAAGAGATTTGTATCCCTTTGTTAAAAAAGTGGATTATGTAAATTAAATCATTTACATTTTTGCAATGAGTATTTAAATACCACCCTGGTATAACAGACATTACTTGTTATAATTTTGATTGCTATAAATATGACTTGAAAGCATGATAAGCATATTATTCGTGGATAAAATATAATCTTTCCTTAATAGTTATATTGCTGAAAGAAAAATTACAAATATTAAATGATAAAGTATAATTATAAAATATATGATTTACTATATAGGGCAGACTTTCACACCACCCACCACTCTCCACTCTATCTCATAACACTGATAAACTTGAACACATATATGTCGAAAAGATAAATAATCACCAATATACGTATTTCATGCTAAACCAGCAATCATCAATTGGTTCAGATTACCATCTCCACATATATATACTATAAGTGCTCAGATATATATTAAGATAGCCAATCTTCATACTTTAATGGACAGTGTTATGAGATAGAGTGGAGAGTGGTGGGTGGTGTGAAAGTCTGTGCTCATATACCCTATATATTACATATATAGACACAGGTAAATAATAAGCCTGTGTTTCAATTATATATGATTTACCTAAATTTTGTTCAGTATCTTATTAACTATATCCTGTAATAGGATTTCTGATATACTGACTGCAAAAATTTTCATCTTGAGCAATGTTTGCAAAAAAGTATACATTTTATTCAGCACATAATTAAAAATGAGCTTTTCCTAAATAAGAATTACAGAATTAAAGTCCAAATGACTGGAAAAATGTGTATCTTTACCTTAAAAATAATTATTAAACTTATTTAATATTTTCATCCCAATAGAAATATTTCTTTTTTCCCAATATTGGCAAAAAAATAAAAAATAATCATTTATGTTATTAAAATTATAGTAATCAACTGTATATTCCATTTTTTTAACAAATTTTTATTTAAAGATTGCATTTTCAGAATTAAAAAACAAAATGATGAATGAATCATTGATATAAATATAGGGGATTTGAACACAGACTTTAAAGCATCCTTCAACTATCCATACTATCTCATATCACTGATAGTTGAAGGGCGCTTGAAAGTCTGAGTTCAAATCCCCTATATTTACAATTAAGCTCCAGGTATATAAAAAATGCCTGTATTTCAAATATTTGAATCATTGATATTTAAATCTTTAATTCAGAGCATCAAAAATAAATGAAAAATTGTTCATTATGTTATGTATATATATTATGCATGCTTCATTTTAATTTAATAAATCGTAAATCAGTGGAATGTCAACCTTATTTATGATGTAATAAAATGTAAATTGTAACTAAAATGTGAAATTATTTTCTACAAAAATCACAGCAATTGAGATACACTCACAAACTATCATCATTTTCAACCATTACTGGATCCATTGCAAGGATGAAATTATCTTCCAAGTTAGATCCATTTTCTTCTGTTATGGATCCGGGCTGCCATTTGCTGATGGCTTTTTATTTAAGTACTTACAACTGCAGATCACTTTCAAATGAATGAAAGATTGCAAGACTTGGAAGAACTGCCTCATATTAAATAGGACATTATTGGATTTTGTGAAGTTAGAAGAAAAGGTGAAGAGACAATTGATTTAAAAAGTGGACATGTACTGTATTACAAAGGAACAAACAATGGAAATGCAAATGGGATAGGATTCATTATAAATAAAAAGAGGAAGAATAACATTGTGGAGATTGATGGTATATCAGACAGTGCCAAGATTAGTTATTCAATATAATGGTACATAATAAATGCAGATTTATCATGGAAGACTTTAATATTAAAATTAGTAAACAAATGAACAATGAAACTGCTGTATGTAAATTTGATTTTAATAATATATATAAGAAAGGACATAGACATGTGGAGTTTACAGAAATAAAAAAAACTATATTATAAATTCTTTTTTTTTTTTTTTTTGAGAAAAAGGCTAAACAGAAATGGACAAATGAAGGTATAGCAGAATTGGATTATATTTTTGACTAACGGAAGATAACTATTTCAAAATATAACACAGGAGGTGATCCTCAATCAGTGAAATGTAAGATAAGTATTAATGCAAAACTAGAGAAAACATTTATTAAGAGAAATATTATTCACAGTTGATATTCGTCATCTTCAGAAATACTCCAATGAATTTAAATTAAAACTTGAAATAAATTTTCAAATATTAACAAATTTTGAACACGATTCAGATTTGAATGAAATCAATAGGAAAACAACTAGTACGCTTTTAAAAACTAAAACAAAGATTGCTATTACAAAAAAGCAGCAATTGATCAGTAAAATTTAATTGAGACAAGACAATTTGTAAAAAAAAAAAAAAAAAAGAAAGAATGTGAAAATATATAAAAATGATGCATTAAAAATGGTTGTAATATTTAGAATTTTAATAAAATGGTGGGGAAAAGAATTGATAATGATATAAGAAAGTATTACTGTGAAATAGTAAGGAAAGCAATAGAAGAGAATAAAAATCTCAATAATATAAAACAACATCTTGGTATTGGTAGGAAACATTTCTGCAATTAGAAAAAGAGATGTAACTATTCCTAAAAAGTTAGTTGATATGAAATGTGTAAAAGAGTTCTATCAAAAATTATACAGCAATAAAGAACAAGAAAAACTATTTCCAACAACTACTATGTCTTCTGAATTGCCCAGGATTTTAAATGAAGAAATAAAAAATGCAATTAAATCTATGAAGAAGAAAAAAGTTCTAGGTAGTGATGGAATTATAATCAATTTCTTGAAAAAAGCAGATGAAGAAATAGAAAAATACTAAGCCACAAGCCAGAAACTAATCTGGGGATATTGGATGAGTAGGCACTAGATGGGGATTTTGTGCACAAGCCTTCTGGCATCCATTGATTACTCTAGCTTGCTGTCTATGGCAATATGTATAGTGAGTTTTGCCTGTTTTAAAACAGTTATAAGCAAGCATAAGAAGTGGTGGTTATATGATGTTTATTGGCTTAAAATCAAAACCTTCATATATAAATTCAATAATTACAAAACAATTGATTATATCATAATAATATGTTAAATAATATTACATGCCTTTTTTTATACAATTATATATATCAACTTATATAATTTTTCATTCATTTTTAATCAACCAATTATTAACCAAATTTGTAGAAGTCTTATTTAATGTATAAAATTATTATTTGATTATATAGCTGTTGTAAAAAAAATACTATTATTTTTTGGTTATTATTTTGTGGAAGAGCAGCATAAGGATTTTTATTACCTTCCAATTATTATAATGTAAATATATATCTTTAAAATTGAAATCAAAATCTTTAGTATTTTAAAACGATGCATATATTTGTAATATATATAAAAAAATATTTTAATGCTATTAATTACAATCAAAATATATGAAACTTTTATTTAGCAATACAAAATTTCATCAAAAGATAATAAAACAAACTACCAGATTCAATATCTTACATTTTTATGTACAAACAGTTTTTAATATTTATATACAAGTATACAGTCTATCCCTCCTCTTCTATGTATTTAAATGGCCATAATAAGGTCTTATACATGAGGGGTCAGAAGTGAATTAAAGTCAAAATTGGTATGACATTAAGAATGGCATTACTAAGAGCTTTGATTTCACGGGGAAAGCATCAGATTTTCAATGATATGGATAGCTGAAGGGTTGGAGGGTGGAGAAGATTGAAGCCTCTATTAAAAGTTTGAAGATTTGCTATCTTAATATAAACTGAGCACTGATTATATATGTGTGGGAGATAATCTGGATCATGGTAAGTGCTGTTTCAGCACAAAGTACATGTACTGAAGATCATTTATCTTTTTCACATGTATGTGGACATGTGTACTGGTTGTCTAAGATGAAGTGGTTAGCTATAGGAAGCTTGAAAGTCTTAGGTTCAAAATCCTTCTAAAAACTGTTTTTCTTTTTAAACATTTAATCTGAAAATATATACTTGCTGGTATTCATATATTATTTGCATTTTTTTTACTGCTTAAAAGAGGGAGGGAAAAAAATTAAAAGCTTTAAGTTAGCAATCATTTATAATATACAGTACTGTATTTTAAAAATAAATCAAAA
Source organism: Epiperipatus broadwayi (assembly GCA_028023455.1). Lineage (NCBI taxonomy): Eukaryota > Metazoa > Onychophora > Udeonychophora > Euonychophora > Peripatidae > Epiperipatus > Epiperipatus broadwayi. The sequence goes on along the minus strand of JAQFVV010000073.1, from coordinate 2,464,017 downwards.
CGGTTGGTGTTATCTTGAACCTTCCTTTTAGGTCAACACTTTGTTCAAAAATTTCTCAGCTCAATCGTTTAGAAAATTATACAGAATTAAAAGATATTTAAATTTGATAGCTACAAAATGTAAAATATTTTTCTAATAAGCTTATCTTTCAAATAATAAATCATATATATATATATCGATAATATTAACTAGTATGGTAAAGATTTAAATAACTAACCCACTGAAAATATATATATAATTATTAAAAGCATGCTAGAAGCATGCTGCTAAAAATTAAAAAAACATGAATATATATTCAAGTTTTACTGATTTACCACAATTTTGAAAGGAGCAGCTTAAAACAAAATAAAAGATTTGTTATTTATTATAAATGATATGTGTCTGATTTTAATAACTTGTCATTTATGGAAGATTTTCTTTTCCGGTGTCATAGCATTGGACGACTGCTTATAAGGCAGATATGCTGACCTCTCGACCACCAATGCTAGGATTTTTTTTATAAGAAATTGATATTTGGCTAGTTTAATTAATGGTATTAAATCGGTCAATATTGAAATTTTAAAAGTAGTACTATTCAGTTGTTTTAGGTAATATACTACTGTCACTACTATGATATGAACTTGTCTAAAGCCTATCAGAGTACGATTTAATTAATTTATTCACTTTAATTTTTAGTACGATTTTAATTAATTTATTCACTTTAATTTTTATTATGTATTACATTCATATGATGAGTTGATTTATTATTATAAATTCCATATATACTTTTGCTGACTTTTGTCAGCTCAAATTACTAAACATCACATCAAATGGATAAAGTTGAAACTCAACCATTTATTTTTTCTAAAAAATTAATTGCTTTTAATTCAATACACAAATTTATTGCTAAACTATTTATCAACCTTATATAACTTAGTTCATTCAAGAGAAACCTCTTTGTAGGCATAACTATCTCAATAGTACCAACTACAATTTAAGTCTTTGAATCATCCAGAAATTCAAGTTTCTTAATTTTATGATTATCTATAAAATTTCAAAAATCATTTACATCAATTTTATATTCTAAAAGTTCATTTAAATAGCATAATAAATTTTCTTACTGATTGTATTTAGGATTTGTTCACTCTGAAGTACCAATTATTTCAGCAATAAAAAATGAAATTTAATCACTTTTTTATTACTTACTTAAATTAGAATGGAAGGCCAACTTATTTATTAAGTTTGAGAATTATAAAAATGAATGCTACATATTTATATAAATTCCTTTTAAAAAATATTTTGATCTTCATTTGACACTTTTTCCATGATAAACTTATTGATTTATCATCAGCCGAATGAAAATTAATTTTGAGCCCTGACTAAATATAGGCAGTGATGTGTAGTTATGGGGTACTGATCCTGAAATTGAACTCTCAATGACTTGAATCCCTGATTTTTACGTTTTAAATTTAATTAATATTATAATATTTTTAGCATTAATATTTCTTAATTTGAAATTACTTTAGAAACTGCCTCTAACCAGCTAAAGCACATAACACTGGTTATATATTAGTATAATGAAAGATCAAAGATCATAACAGTTAATTCAAAGACGCTGCAGCTTGCTTTTGAAAGCAATTAGCCTCTCTTCATATAACTTATAAATATGAAAAAGCTGCTATCTACATACCAATAAAGAAAAACTTATCAATAAATTTCACATTTTTCATAAAAATCAAAACAATGTGCAAATAATATAATATATGTAGAAGATTAACCTGAAAATATATTTAGTGACCAAAGGAATGCACAATGATTAAAAAAATAATACTAAGTACTATTAATATGAAAGTTCTGTAAGAAATTAAATTAATGAGGGCAAATGCAACTCCATACAAAATTAAATTACAAAACTAATCTATGGATTGAATGTAACTAGGAATTTAACAGGCACAGTTGTATAATATGTCTGTGTAATCTATATGAAAATACTTAATGGCAATAAATCCATAAAAAATTAAATTCCAAAAAAAAAGTGTCCATTTTCAAGAAAAATAAAAAATGTGGATGTCATAAAAAGTATGCAGTCATCGTCTTATTTATGGCTACACTTCATACAGTTATTGTCAGAAATGTACATTTTTCCACTTCCCCTCACATTTATAACAATAGCAGTACTTTTGATAGCACTCAAGTTTTCTATTTTCTGCATTTATGAACAGTTGATGTAATAAAATTGATCAGTCAAATCCAGATCCTATCAGAATACTTCATAAATTCTGATGACATCAAAGTAATTACTTTTATACATTATTAGTGGCATATATTTTAATCGTATAGGTTATATTATCTTACGCATTTGCTCTTTGCGAAGTGATAATTCATTAAAAACAAGTACTAAGGGGATAAGAATTTGTAACAGAAATAATGTAATAGCCATAACACTGTAATATATGTCATTATTAATAAAGTAGGAAATATAACTTTGATGCTCAATATGACAAATCTTTATTTTAAAAGCAAATGTATTTGGGAATAAGAATTCATAATTGAGTACCATTACTCAATTATTAATTCTTATTCCCAAATACATTTGCTTTTTAGATAAAGATTTGTCATAGTGAGCATCCAAGTTATATTCCGTACTTTATTAATAATGACATATATTCCAATCTTATGCCTATTACATTATTTCTGTTATAAATTCTTAACCTGGGTATTTGTTTTTAATGTAATGATTCATTATAGCAAACACCATAAATTTACACTGTTTATTTCACAAAACAATATTCATTATAGTAATTATTCAAAAATGGCTACCATTTTATTAAGAAATATGATAGCTATTTTGTAATTACAATAAGATGCTAATATTATTAATTCACCATTCATCTATGGAAAGTGATGTGATCACTTCCAGCTTATCTTCATTTCTTGAAGCTATCTTTCATGTTAGCTTGCAAGTTTTGTGAAATTAATACAAATAAGCCAATAATGCTACTGATTGTAGATTTTGTTGTCAGACCCCAAATAGACATATATATATATGATTTCACCCAGATTTTATTCACGTGGGAATAGGAGTTATGATAGCCTGAGGATTGAGAAAAATAAAGCCTTTATAAACACCATACCAATTATTTTTTGTCAATAATTTGTTTATACTTTAAAAATAGAATTAAAACAAATTTTCTTTTTTTTTTTTTCTCATGTGTCATAGCATCAGCCGGGCAGCGAACCCGGGACAACTGCTTGTAAAGCAGTCGTTACTGATCTCTTGACCCCCAATGTTTGACACAAATTTTCTTTTGGTTGATGCCATTATTCTGATTACGTATTTCTGTTTACATATACATATTTCTAATAAATAACATTAAAATTATGAAAATAAAATATAAAGATTTAGTCATTAAAATAAAACATTGGAAATATAAACCAAATGACCATTAGAGGATAACAAAAAAAAAAAAGGAAAACAAAATGGCTTCCTCTTGCAAAAAATGTGATAATTCATGTCAAGGCAAAAAAGTTAAAATTTATTTATTATATAATTTCAAAAACATTAATTACAGAATAAAGTAACCAAAAATAAATTAAAAAATACTCATTGTAATAGCTAAAATACAGTTTATTTATTTTTTGTTTAATACCTTGGTATTTCATAGCAAAAGTTGTGCACCTTGTGTGCATTTTTTTTTGATGACATATATGTAACCAGTGTTTTTGTTTTTTAAACAATGTAATTTTTACCACTTTTATGTTATTTACATCTTTGTGAAATAAAAATAAGAAATTTTAAAAGCCTTTTTAATGATATTGATTTTGTCTCACATTGTGTATTTCAAAAATTATATAAAAAAAAAAACCTAATATATAATTTAAAATATTATTTAATTAAAAAAATTATTATATATTAAATATTAGACACCTAAGTTTAAAAAAAATACTTGGTTAAATCAAATTTTACCTTTAAAAAAAAAGAAGTTCAATTAAAAATTGCTTCATTACAATTACTCTAATCCTCCCAGAAATTCAAACTATTCAGCTAAATTTTTTTAGTAGGGATGACATGAATTGAAAAAAACTATAGTTCACAAGTATTTAACAGTAAAAATTACAGAATGAGGCAAAATGCAATAATAAAAGATAAATTCACAGAAATCACAGTAACCTGTGGATAACTGAAAGTGTAATTATGCTGAGATCAACAAATTTATTGGAAAAGTTAAAAGCAATATGACTTCCTCATAAGATAAAACACAACAAAAAAAAATATTTAGAAGTTTTTATTCAATATGTAATTTCAAAAAAACTTTTAAACATACAACAAATTAAGAAATATAATTATACTATTTTAAAATTCATTTTTACTTTATTTTTATTACCATATCATATTTGGAAAGTAAAACCATTTGTCAATTTGTAGTAAAAAAAAAAAAACACGAGTTATTTTTGATATTATTTAATAAAAAAAAGATCACATAATAAAGAGCATCAAAAACAAAATTTAAAAAAAGTACATTGCTTAGCTAAAACACGGATTTTTTTCTTTATTTATTTTTTATTTTAAATGTTTGTCATTACAATGAAATGTTTGACATGATTTCAAGCAATATGGCTACCATAGTCGTTAAAATGTTTTAAAGTTATAGTAACATAAGTATGAAAACAATTGTTTTTTAATAAACAGTTTATTATATACCACATCAGGTTATGGTTTCAATATGGAATTTATGCTTAGTTAAAAGTTTGTTATTAATTCTTGCATGTTTTCAGTTTAAACTGATCTTTTGAAAATGGTTATTTTTAATTTATGGTGGAAACAAATTCAATTTTTTGCTATAGAAAACTATTATTTATCATAACTGCTTGGTTTTTTTTTTGTGAATTTGATTTATAAATAATTTTGAGAAACATTATATTTGCTATTAGCAATAATGAAGTATTACATCACATATTAATATGGATTTTTGATAGTAAAGTATGTTAACGTGAACTTAACTTTTTTTGTTATTAAATACTTAAATATTTATAGTTGATTTAATTTAAGTGCATTGTTTGCCTACTTGAAACAACCTTTATATTTTAAAATTTTATATGTATATACATATAAAATGAATTGTAGCTAAATGATAGAAAATTGAAACAGAAGGGCAACCCCCAATGACCTATCCAAAAACTAACAGTTAAATGTCAATAAACCATGAAAACAACAGAATGTTACCATTTATTCTTTTAGCTCTGTTGGTATTTAAGCTAAGTTTATTAATATTAGAAATCAGAGTGGAATATGTATATTAGTTTGATTTTCATACAGCATAAATGATATGAAATCACTATCTAACTAAGATCAAGTGAATGCCTTAGTTTTAACAACCTCAAATACCGAATCAGATATCAATTTAATAAATACAACTATAAATAATCATAGCTTAACAATATGAAATTAAAACAGAAGTGCCAATAAGCTATGCATAAACCAATGATAAACTTCAATAAACTGAAAAGAACAGATTGATACTATCTGTTCCTTTATCTCTGTTGGTATTTAAGCTTACTTTAGAGCAGGGGTGGTCAAATAGCAGCCCAAGGGCCACATGCGGCCCTCTAAGAGTTTTTATGCGGCCCGCCAAGACAATCAGAAAAATCCACCTTGAACTGAGATTTCCTTCCCATGTACAACCAAAGATTCGTCTCGTATTTTTCACTAGGATGGCCATGTCAATACACATGCGCAGTGTAGATACAATGTGCAGTGCTTTCCCAGTTGATCTGTTTAATTTCAATTTTGTCTTTGCATTAGCAAATATATACATTTCCAACTTTAGTGAAACCATGAACCCTCCAAAAAAATGTAAAATCGGTGATGAATGTCGTGTGTTTAACGAAGAATGGACAAAACAAATATTTTTTTGGTAAAACAGGGAATAAAGCAGTGTTTATTGGGTCATGAAAAAAGGGTGCGGCCCTCCGCTAACCTTTACTGCTACAAAATGGCCCCCAATGTGGCCCTCCGCCAACCTATGTGGCCCCCGAGCCAAAACAATTGCCCACCCCTGCTTTAGAGACATTGTTATAAATCAGAGAAAAAAATTTAATATATTTGTTTGATTGATGCTCAATGAGAGTTGTGGTTACTTCAATTTCATACAATGTCTTAGATTTAATAACCCCAAACATCAAGTAAAATGTCAGTTTAATAAATGAAACCATAAATAATTATAGCTTAAAATATGAAATTGAAATGGAAGTACAACTCCCAATAAGCTATATATAAATCAATAATCAAATTTCAATAAACTATGAAAAGAATAGAATATCATCTGTTCTTTAAATTCTATTGGTAGTTAAGCTTAGTTTATTGACATTATTATAAACCAGAATGAAATCTATATATTAGTTTATGCTCACTGGAAGTTTCCGTTACTTCCGTTTCAATTTACATTGTTACGCTTCGATTAGTTATACTTATATTTATTAAAGTGATGCTTCATTTGGTATTTGGGAGTTATTGAACTAAAGTACTGCCTTGATCCTCTAGAAATTCAAATCAATTATGTTGTACATACACCAAACTAATATACAAATTTCACTGATTTATAGCAATGTCAATAAATTAAATTTAAATACAAACAATGTTAAAAGAATAAATATTATTAGTTTATTGATGTTTGACTATTGGTTTAACTCATTGAGAATTGCAATTATTTCGGTTTCAGTATATTGAGCTTGGGCCATTGCTATGCAACTATTCTCAATGTAGAATTTTGACCAGATAGTGCATGATTAGTAAGGTCTACATACATGTGTAATACATCATTCTTTACATTAATGAATTAACTTTCTGGCAACATTTTTTTTTCTTTCTAAATTATAAAACGTGTTTTTTATTAACATTTTAAATAATATTTATTTTTATAAAGCGCAGACGGTATTGAAATTAAACTGAGAGTGCAAATCTCTCAAGCACTTATGACTATTACCAGCCAATCAGATCAAGCACTGAGACAGAGAAGTTCACAAGAAAATGGCAGTTCCACCTTCTTCTTTACTTGTCTTTCTATATATCCAAGCCAGTCTAAAGTACTTAAATCTGAAAGCGTGAATCTTAAATATTTTCACACTCAACACACTGAGTTCAAATTACAAACATACAGCGAAAGGCAAGTAAAGAAGAAGGTGGAACCACCTTTTTCTTGTGAAATTCTCTGTCTCAGTGCTTGATCTGATTGGCTAGTGATAATCATAAGTGCTTGAGACATTTGCACTCTCAGTTTAATTAACATTTTAGTAAAAGAAGTTTTCCTTTTTTGTTGTTGTTGTTTTTTAAACTTCATGGAAAAGAATGAATGGTGATTTTTTTTCTTTGTAAAACAAAGCTTATAAATCCATTGCATATATATATGAAATTCCAATGAATTAGGATGTAACCAATCATAATTTTATGTGAAGCTGCAGAGGTAATGCTGTAAAATAATGTTCTAACTTCGTGTTGTAAAACAACTTGTTTTGTGTTCCGTTGCATATATATGTAATTCATTGGGCTTAGGACAAACTAATTATGAAATTTCAGAGGTAATATTTCCCCCCAGCTATGACTATATAATATTTTTCATATTTTTTTGATATAAATAATTTATAATGCTGTAGAACAAAGGTCTGTATTGTACTGTAGAATGTATTTGTGCTCCAATGCATATATAACTTCGAACACTTAGAACAGGGGTCCCCAACCTTATGCCTGCGGGCACCATGGCGCCCGCAAACCATTTTACGTGTGCCCACCGCTATCCAAATACGATAAAAAATTATTTATCTGATACAAATAAATTTAATGTTTTAAAAAATTTCTTATAAATGATTGTAATATATTGTAATCAAATTGTAGGGCATACTATACTGTTGAAATAAATATTTTTTTGTACATTATGTGTATTATTAACAATATCCAACTATAAATTTACATTGAAAAAATAAATGGTGCACACCACCTGGCCAGTATTATAGAGTGGGTTCTTAATTGCAAAAAGGTTGGGGACCCCTGACTTAGAACATAGCCAATTGTAATTTTATATGAAGCTTCAGAGATAATATTTTTTAACAGCTGTAAGTATAAATATTATATTTTTTTTTGTAAATAATAATTATAATGAAAAGTAAAATTTATTTCATTGTCATGTCTATTGTTGCAACAGTATCTTACATGTATGTAAATTTAGAATTTGTCAATCTATGTAAAAATAAGCATTTTTAAAAGTGTTGAAAATCTTTTTTTCTAAATTTTTTCAAGATAATTACTATATTTTTTCAGTTTTATTATATTCCTTCACATTTGTTCTTTCAAACAATACAGTTGTACATTTAATGTATTCAAACTGAAGATATTGTACAAAATATATCTTTTGCATTGTTTTAAAATTCAAAATGGCACGTTATAAAATTATCATATGACTCATTGCTGTTTTTGCAGCATTTCCCCCTTCATACCATTATGCTATCTACTATAAACTTTCATATATCCCAGATAAATGTTTAACAAATCCCTATCCAGAAATGTCCTAAATGACTATACCAACAAGTTGGCTTAAATTGAAATCATTCATATATTTTTCAATTTGGACTAAATTTTGATAGTTATAAATGATGGTTTCTAGAAGAAAGGTGCATTAGATGCTAAAGGTCCAAATGCATGGTTCTAAAATCCAAAACTCCTCACAGATAAAAGCTTGAAAATAATTTAGTTATTGGATAGGACAATAAGGATTTATTAAGCACTATCACCAGGTATCTACTGATTACTAAATCCTATATTAAGTGGCATAGAAATGTGAAGAAAAAAAAAATGCTTACTATGCTTATTCAGATTAAATGACACATGAAGAATTGAATTGCTTGACTAACTCCTATTAAGAACATATTTCATTAATTTTTGGAGAATAGATGAGCAAGTGGTGGAAAGATATTATTAATGATATATATTAACATTTTGTTTGTTTACATTATTTTTAATTATTTATTGTATTTTATAGGTGTGTGTATATATATCAAGCACTTGAGAAAATATTACATTTGTCTGTTAATAATAAATTACTACAAAAATTGTTCATTTTAATAATTCAACTTTTGTAAACCCTATCCCTCCTTCCAAAAAAAAAATAATAATAATAAAAATTGATCAAAAAAGCATTTCTAATATATTCAAATGTTTATCACACAAACACACAAAAGATAGTTTTCATATAAAGAGACATGACTATTAAAATAAGTTATTGCAATTTATTTCACCATTTAATCAATAGATGCTACTCAAAGGTAGCTTTCATTTTACCTTGAGTACTACTTTATATTCAAACTTCTGTCAGTAAAAAGCCAATTTCCACCGCCACACAACTCAGAATTTTCTCATTCCCTTACAAATAATATTCCACATCAGTAGTATTAAGTTCAATAAATTATTACTTTGATCACTCATTCAACAACTAATTCATTTTAAATAGAAAGTTACTGATATATATAAATCTACTTTTAAATTATTTTTTTAAAAAAGGACAGATTATCATATGAAGCAACAGTAATGTAAATTTGTAAAATGTTAACTGTCTATTGAAATTGGAATGTAAAATTCTAATAGTTCTTTAAAATATATTCAAATATACTTGTGCAATATTTTTGGATTAAAAATAAATATATAGTAATAGAACAGGAATAAAAACATTGTTCATGTAGGAAAAAATTCAAAATTTGAATGTATTCTATGTATATATAGCATCTGCATGCATATATACTGAATACACTGCTACATTTTTATTTACAAGTATGAAACTTACTCCACCCACAACTTTGACACAATACATTCTAGATAAATACATTTAATGTTTATCATTAATCATTTATTAAACTAGAGATTATCTCTGGCCCAGTATAAATTTTAAACCTCAGTTAAAGATTAATACATATGTTTTTAATTAAACATAGACACATATAGCAATTCAACTTCATTTCTCATTTTCCATGTGTAATATCCGATATAGATGTACTTAATAAGCCCCATTCCTCCTCACATACTTCAAAAAAATGACCCTAAGATGCATTTCATGCTGAATCAGAACTCATCAGTTGGCCAGGGCACAATCCTTCACATATATCTTCATCATATGATCAACTTTGATACAATCCATTCTAGATAAATACATTAATGATTATCACTAATTATTTATTGAGATTATCTCTAACCCAGATATAAATTCTAAACCTCACTTAAAGATTAATGTATCTGTTTTTAAATAAACACACCCAGGAAGAATTCAACTTCATTTCTCATTTTCCATGCGCAATATAGCCTCTACTCTTAAAACATTATACTAAAATAATGCAATCATATGAAAATAATTTACTAACACTATTATCTTAGACTGTAAGTTATCAACATGTTGATATTGCTTTTATCACACACCCTATTTTTATAGGTACCACATTTGTGCTCAAACTCTACAGATTCAAAACCCAGGATTAAAATAAAAAACTTGTAAATATAACATTAAATTACACTTTTCTGTATAGGAGCAATCATTTTCTCATCAGTTAAGATGCAATTGTACTAATTTGCAATCATTATCTTATTGCTGTGAATAAAAAAAATTAAAATTACATTTTAAATGATTCCAAAACACAAAAATAAGAATAGTAACAATTCTGCCAAGCTTATAGAAGCTGTGAAATGCTTTGTTTATGTGATAAAATGAACATAATCAATTTAGTTTGTTTTTTTTAAAGAAAAAAGTCATATTGTATGCTAAAACATGTTAGATATTCAATAAGTACAAACCAATTTGTAAAATAGTAAAAAAGTATAATCAAAAACAGAGAATATTAATCCCAGAAACATTAAAATAGCTAATGATATATTAACAAAGTAGTTGCGACTTACACCCAATGTAGCCAATGGGCGACATTGCAGTATCATCAACAATCCCCAAGAAGCATGCAAGCGATAAATTTCTATTGGATGGTACTGCAGCGTCACCCAGCGGCCACATTGATCGTAAGTCACAACTACCATTAACAATTATAATAATCACTGTAAATTGTTCTCCTTAACAAATGTGGTAAGTTTTTCTCAACATACCATGCCATAAAAGGCAGAAAACTTTTGATGTAGTCAATGTTCAAAAAACATTTCTCTACAAAGATATGACTTCCATTAATTATTAGGTCATGAAAACAGGTTTTAAAAGTTGATCATTAATCTGATTAATGGGAATTTTTTAATTTCAACTTTGCTAAATTTTGTTTTAGTAATCAAAAACTATTTAACAGGGAAATTAGATTTCTTAATATTCTCTCAATTAAAAATTAATAAGTCCTTACATCATTAGGATGTGTGTACTATATAAATTTAGCATGCATGGTTGTTAATACAAACGAGAATCAAATATCACTAAATTTTGTTATGAATATATAAAATATATACTGAAACAGATCATAATAGCTATTTTAATAATACAGAGGGTGGGGGAGGTTGTGGAAAATAAATCAATAGTAAGCTATCAGATTCATTTTTCTTTACAAAACCTTTCTATGTATATAAATAACACTAACATTTTAGACTGACATCTTTATTCTAATTACCAAAAAAAAAAGTTTTAATAAGTTAAAAATGCAGACGTAAGTATGGAATAAATGTAAACACAGACAAGATATTTATTTCATGATAAAAATAATAAAAGGTAGTAACAATAATAAAAAATAATTAAAGAATTGATAAATATTTATGAGTCATAACTAAATAAAATTCATTTCATTTTATTTTATAATAGTAATCTGTTCTTTAGATGGTGAAGGCTTGATAAAGAATGATTGTAGATATCATTCAAGTTAATTTTTATCTTTCATCATTCACAAATAAAAGATAATTATAATATATTATTGATAACATTCAAATCACAGTGGTCTGCTAAAGTTGTAAAAAAGGGAAGATCACTCTTTATATTTCTATAAAAGATTACGTCATTTTCTATTTATCTCTCTACTATACATATACCATTTATAGCTTTCTTCAACACTTTTATCAATGCTATTTTTTATATCAAAACTTTAAGAAAGTTGTAAATGGTTAATGTAAAAGTAGAAATCAATACATAGGAAAAGGAAGAAGAAAATATATTTCTCTTTACTATAACCAGATACAAACTTGAATTTATTAAATTTAAAACCCAAAGAATCAACTACCATGAACATAATGTCAATTGGAACACTATAGGAGATCCTTAAAAAAAGTTATAGGGCTGTAGTAAACAACAAATAAAAGAAATAAAGCACCTGATAAAAAGAAAATGTAAACTATTACATTTTTATTAAGATTATATTGATAGTTTCAGAAACAGTAGTTAATGATTTTTTTATATACTTCTCAGAAAAAAAAGAATTCAATTTTCATACTTTCAAAGTTAAATGTAAAGTACATTTTAATCAAATACATACATACATTTGTCATGATATAGGCAAGCTTACACAAAAGTATTAACTTATAAGCATATACATCTTTGCCAATATAATTTTTTTTATTTACATTTCTAAGGAAATGAGGATACTTAGACACTTAACAGAAAAGCAATACAGACATTAGATCATTCAACATAGTATGAAGAGATATATCAATTACGAGTAACAAAAAGGTATCAAAAGTTAAATACTTGGGAGAGAGCTATCATTGTCATCACTGAAAGAATAAACAAACAAACTGAGTCGGACTTATCATACTACATAACAATAGATGAATAACTAAAGTCTTAAATTGGATCTTAAGATATTATAAAAGACCTGGAGAGAGATGAGATTTGAGATGAATAGATGAAACATGAAAGTATGTTGGTATGATGTGGAAAAGAGAATCTATAGATGAGAAAAACTGGATTAAACTTGGACTTTCGTTCTGCAGTGGATTAATAATGAATGAATATGATAAAAAATACTAATATTTTCTTGTATTTCAATGCATATCAAACAGATAAACATATATCAAAAATGGGTATTATAATAATAATATTCCCAGAACAAAATAAAATTCCCTATTATGAATGCTTAATAAGACATATTTAACTATTATTGCTTTGTTATATATTTTTTAATATTTATAATATTAATAATTACAAGTCATGTATGAAGATAAAGTGAATTCCATCATAAATTTCAGACACAATGTAAGACAGGGTGAGAAAATATAATAGTGGCACCTACTAGGCACATTTAACTTTAATTATTTATAGGTATAAACAAAGTAATTTCTTTGTAATACCTTTGTTATTCATGGTATTATAAAGATACATTCCCTTTCAAATCATTAGAATTTAATTAGCACAACAGAAGCAAATATTATATATAATAGAGATAAGTTGATTAAATTTAAATAAGGTTAATGCTATTATGAGTATATTTTACAATAAAAAGTAATTCAGTTATACTTTAATTCATTAGTAAAACATATATCAACAAATGAGGAATAATTGTGATGTAGATTTAACACAATGAGTTATTATTACAAAGGTATTACAAATCAGTCTTACAGATGAATGAATAAATGTGTGTGGTAGTGAATTGCCATATTCCATAATTCATTTAAACACATTTTAATTTCTTCACAAAAAGATATATAATAAAGTTACTTTTAAAAAAATTATATTATATTTTCTTTCAAGTCCCAATCAAATCAAATTAAAAAAAATAATAATGCAAAAATTATTTCAGTGCTCATGTCAGATGTTTCTTTCTATTTAGTGGTATTCATTGTATTATTTACATTTACAGTACTTCAAATTGTAATAAAATTATATATTAGTTTATTAATATTATCTTCATAGTCTCTCTTTTTTCAATTGTTTTAAATATATTTTTGTCAATATAAGTTGCTTGGTTCAATTCTGATTTTATTTCATATTATGTACAACCATTGTTTACCATAAAGGGCTAGTAAAGTGGAGTAGAATATGACTATGGATATGCACCTAATACCATAACATGATGATCATTCTAATTTACATAGTGCTCATAAATTATAAATGGTTTCAAGTTCATGATTTATCTATATCATATCTTTGGTAATGATAAGAAAACTTTAATTTTTGACTATTGTAATATATGTAAATGTGATGTGATATAATGTGGTTTCATGTGATGTGATATAAGGTGGTTTTGTAGACAGAAGTTTCTATACATAGGCCAAATGGCCAGGTGATTATTGGTCATTGTATTTAGAATATAATAAAGCCTTATCTGTAAAAAAAAATTATTATTTTAATACTAACATTATAAATCTTTAAGCTTTAATTACAGTTATTTCCTCATGCTGTTTGTCACATAAAGAACTAAGGCTATCTTAGATCATAATTCAGTTAAACAATTATTATTATATACATGCAATGCACTTTAAATAAGTCAAAAATTTCCTTAAAAATACTAATTAAATATATGATACTTTCATTAATACTTAAAGATTATTATTTTAAAATAAAAACTTCACTTAACCAAACATTTTTCATTTTTCAATTAAAATACAAATATTTTTTTTAAAAAAACAAAACAAATATAGAATGCAGGATAATAATAAAAAATAAAAAAATCATGAAGATCAGTACAGAGGTCTGGCCAGTTGTATAAGAGATCAAGTGATAGTGAAGCATCAAATGGGCAATCAATCAAATGGATTTTGTTTACCACTTTTCTCAGTTGGGAATCATTCATGAATTTTCAATTCTCTTATTGCTAGATCAGGATTCAATTAATTAATTAATTAATTTAATCCTCCTATTTATCTCAGGAAGCTGAAGTAAATATATTCTATTTACTGTTCTAACTATGAACATTTCCCTATACAGATATTAGCTATAAGAGAAAGATGATATATAATCTGTTTAAGGCTAGAAAATATAAGGCAAGAATTCAATATTATTGATTTTTACTATGATTGACAATTTACACTTCAATAAATAATAGCTGAAATGCACAGGCTTATATATACCTGTGTCTATATATGTAATAGACAGGGTATGAGCACAGACTTTCACATGACCCACCACTCTCCACACTATCTCATAACACTGATACACCTGAACACACATATGTTGAAAAGATAAATAATCACCAATATACGTGTTCAGGTGTATCAGTGTTATGAGATAGTGTGGAGAGTGGTGGGTCATGTGAAAGTCTGTGCTCATACCCTGTCTACTACTTCAATAAATAATAAATGAAAAAAAAAGTTTTATAAAAATGCTCATATATTCATGTATAAACAAAAGTTTGGTTTAAGATAAAAGAAATTTGGTAAGCAAGAAATTTGTCATTTATTTTTTTAAGAATACTAAAATTTTAATTCCAACTTATACTTTATGTAAATATATGGAGTACAAGAATAAATTTACAAATATTTTGAGTTTATTTATTTTTTACAAATGTCACGATTTGCCTCTATTTTATATTCAACTGCTTGATAAATGTTTCATAAACTACTATGGTAATAAACACCATGAAATGCACATCCGGGAAGTATTTGCTTAGTACTTGCTTAGCATTTTCAAGAACTTCATGTTCCCATATTCATAGCTTATAATAATAATGTTTGTTGTTGGCTTGTCTAATAGACATGTATGCAAATCTCTTAGACAGCCCTTTTTTTTTAAATAGAGAAGCAAACATCTCTCCTATTGATGGAGTTGGGGTCTTCGGCTATAAAGCGAGCTTCACTCCACATCCCGCACCCGGTGATATTGCGTTCTGTGCAAACCACTTCAGCCGTCGTAGATTTGAACATGTGGCCTGTGGGCCCCTGATGCTCGAAATACACCGAGCCACTCTCAGATCTAACTCCTGCCCCGTTATATAAGTAATCGATGTTGCAATGCTCTGGTAGTGATTGCGGCTTGTGTTTCCCCGTAACATGCCACATTGCACCTGTTATGGGGGTATGTAAGTTTGTAAACAGTCTGAGGAGGTTGGTCTGGTGCAATCTTGTCTTTTGAATTATTGATTAATATATTAGTGGCAGGTGGCATATGAAAGCCTAAATTGAAATCTGTTAAGAGTGTTTTAATGAGTTTTCTAGCCAAGGTTGGTATGTATAAGTTTGGCATATATGGTAAAAACATACATGGTTTATCCTCTTTAGGCAGGTTAGTTCTTAGTTTGTTATAAAATTGTTTTTGACTTTTCTGTTAATGGCTACATGTTTAAATCCAATGTTGATCAGGTCTTTCAGGTAATGAGTTAAAATTTTTTGTCTGATTTGAATTTACAGAGATGATGGTTTCTAAACAGGAATGCTGCCAAGCCTGCCATTTTATGTGCTATTACATATATATTTTGTGGATTTTGTTTCATCTCAAGATTATGGCAGTATTCCTTTTAATTCATGCTAAATATTTGTGTGTATATATGAAATATAATTACAAGTCCTCGGAATCAAAATTGTGCGCAGGTACTTTAGGCACTACACTGATGTTTTGCAAATAAAGGAAGCCCCCAAAAAAAAATTTAACAGTTTTCCAGCTTCAGAGCCATTCAACTTGATGTTTTGAGCCCTGAAAAATGTAAGTACAACTCCGCTACGTGTGCTAATATTTAGTCTGAAAGTCCAAATCATTAAAATGGTCATACTTGCAACAGGGTGAGCAGGGTACTTGGCCAGAACTTAATTATAGAAGTAAAAATGAATAAAAAGTAAAAAATAATTTATTTTTTGATCTATTAAAACACTAACTTTGAATATATATACTCTATACAAAAAAATATACATTCAAATTAAATTTTATTTTTTAAATTTATTTTGCAACAATAGAAGTGTTTACACCCTTAAATGCAGTACAAATAATATAAAGCAGTACCAACCATTAGGTATCAAAACAGTTTAGTTTTTGAGTGCTGTTACAAACAAGTTAACACAAATGCAAAAATAGCCTCATAATTGTGCTTATATTGTTAATGAAATTGAATTCCAATATTAATTACATCAAGTGAAAGATTATCAAATTTGTCTAAATTACCTATTGAATATTCTTAGTCTTAAATGACAAATTTATAAGTAAGTTTATAGCACTCAAATCACATTAATTTGCATAACACAAAGTTGTATTTATGTTTGTTTTTTCTAGCTAGTAAAGAATATATTTCAAAATTATGACACTTTGTAATACTGCCATTGTTGAACTCAAATTCGGTCTTCTTTGGATTTTCCACTTTTTATTTTTCTGCTACTAATCAATTCATTGTCTGTCTTACTAGTTATAAATAAAATACCAAATTAAATTACAACTTTTCACTGTCTCTTCCTATGTTATATATATATAAGCTATAATACAGAAGAGATACATACTATTGTACATGTGTCTGTAATTAAGGTTTTAATTGTTGGTTGTTCTTCACACTATAAGCACAGTTCTGAACATATTAAAATAAATGTATATTAATCAAACCTGTTCATAATATATGGTATATATATATATATGTGTGTGTACTATGTATATTAATAGATTCCTAGTTAAATACCTGTATAACGAATAAATAATTAATTATTTAAAAAGTGCTCATGGAAAAAAAATAATGGATTAACACATTAGTCCATATCTAAATTGTCTTCAAAAAAACATTTCAAGAAATTTAAAAAAATTAATTCCATAGTTAGCAGAATTAAGGATCAAGATTTTTATTGGATAGAACACTGCCAAATTAATCATAAAATATTATTCACTAAAACAAGAGATTCATGATTTACCAATAAATATGAAAATCATGAATGAAAAAAATACATAATGATTCAATTAGAACATAATACTGTAAACCAATAGTCTCAAAAAAAAAAACAAGGGTTGCAAAAACCAAAACTTGAAATACCATCTTCATGGAAAAATCTTGCATGATTTGGTGCTGAAACGTAAGGTTCCTTAAACAATGTAAGGGTCCTTGAGTCAATCACAGTTCTGGGACTTCTAGAACTCCTGGGAAATAATACTATTTGATCATTTTATTCTGAAAAAAATCTATATCAGAATGTGAATTAAAGCAGTATTTTAAATTTTACTACTTCTGAAACCATCAACACTAAATGATAAAATAAATACAAATAAAAACTAATTTAAAATATATATTTACTACATTTTTTAAAAAAATTGATGTCACATTAATATAATTTTCATAAATAATACTTTTTTAAATGAAAAACAAAAAACTTGATTGTTTTTGAAATTTTAATAAAATCTAGAATTTTTCATAAATAAAAAAACAAAATCTAAAACAAAAACAAAAAATTGATTTGTTGCAAACATCAATAATTTGCTATTTTATTTAGTCTGAAAAAAAAAACAGTAACAGAAAAATAAAATCCTCCATTTACAAGATATTGAAAAAATATCATTAAGTTTCCTCAACTTAATATAGATTTCTTAATTTCAAAGAAAGCTTCTATATATATAAAAAGATGAATATCATAGACTTAAAAAAACAATAGACTGAAAATCTAATCTAAAATATTTTACAAAAGCAAACTTCATTTCATTATAAAATTTTAAATTATACAATAAATTTAAAATTTGTATTTATTATTCCCAGTTATTATTATATTACAACAACAATAATAATAAAGAAATAAAATACCAATTGAAACCAATAAAGCACTTCTGAAGAATAATCAATATGTGTATTTCAGTTGTACATAAAACATATCACATTCAGTGTATATAAACTTGAAGGAAAAATGAGAAAGGCAATGTACACTGTAATAATGGTTTAAAAGCTTTTTGATGTTGATGTTATAATAGCACAATTTTAATTCATATGCATTTTATGCAATTATTGTTTGAGTTTAGAATTATGGAAAACGTCATTTTCTTTTCAAGCATCATTGTTTACTCAATATTCATACATATTTCTGACAATTTCCCAAACTTTATAAAGTTATTATACAAAGTCCAACTATTTCATTCATAATAAATTCTCCTACTTCTTTCAAAATTGGTATCAGCTTTACTATTTTTCATTTTTTAATAGACTTTTATTACTTCATTTGTTAATATATCTATAACCTATATCCAGTGATGATACTCCAAATTTCCAAGAACCGGTTCTCTAAAAGTAGGTGTATTTAAGGACCTATTCTGTTTATTTTTCTTTCTTCTAAGCATGGAAGCAAATCACTTCTTGGTTTCATATCTAAAATTTTTTGGCAACTTCTCAGAAATTTTGCAAGACCCCCCACCCACCCATACACAAAAAAGTGCTGCAGTGCACATGCACACTATGATGTACTTTGCAATCTCACTAATGGAATTAAAAAAGAATTAAACCCTTTTTATAATTGGGAGAAAAACTTATTTATTTGGCAAGATATTTCCATATTGACATTCTAGTCACATCATATGTCTCTTCAGGTTGATGATGTTTTTTGACTATAGCATCATCAGCTGTATTGTGATTTCTTAGCCAAACTTGAACTGAGTCACTGCAATCCCAGTGATCTAATGGAAGACCTATCCAATTTATTACTAGAAGAATTTGCCATATTTTTCACTTCAAGGTGATTTCTTTTATCTGAGTAAATTGTGTTCACCACAGAAAACCTTCATTCAGCCTTGGTTTTAATTATATTTTTAGCTCTTTGGATAGTTTCATGTACAACATGTTTCTGGTGATATCTCAAACCATTTTCAACATAATCAAGGAAATCATTAACAGAAATCTCATGGTGAAATGCTTTGTAAAAATGTGATTTCTCTTCAAATTCTTTCCAGAGAACTACAGCTTCTTCCAGATTCCAAGTAGCTGGGTTCACAATTTTAATTAATTGATGGATTTTATGATTTCTATCTTGAATATTATTACTTATGCTATTACAATCCATTAATCTTAATTCCATATTTGTTATCACTACATTCAGTAATTTTTGATGGGGAAGACTCACTCATTTGTTGTCTTCAACAAAATTAATATGCAGGAATTCCTTAGAAGAGATAGTTTCATTTATTATTTTTTCAGAACTACCATTCTTCTCTCAGAGATATTCAAATGCTTTGTTTTCTTAATCAATTGTTCAGCATGCAATATATTTACACTTCTTCCTTGAATAGCATCCGCCAACAAAGCAATTTCTTCTAGAATATCGATTCTTAAAGCTAGATCTCATAAAATATTTGTTGGCAAGATGTTTAACCATTCCAGAAAAAATTTTATTAGTACAAAAATAATCACATAGTGCTGAATAGGCTCATCATGTTGCAACTGCTGTTCTATGACTGCATGCTGCCCATCTTGGGTCAAAAACTTTACAATTTTTAGAATTTCCAATTACCAAATTGGTTGAAATTTTATTCAATGCCATTTGGTTTTTATTAGACTGATGGAAGATTTTACATATTCCTTAATAAATGCTGTAAAGTGATTCATTTGCTTTATGACTTTGATAAAATCCTCCAGTACAAGCTGAAGGTGATGACTCAAACAATGCCAAATAATAATCTCAGGATAGTGGTTTTTTATTTTAACATTCACTTCTGACCACCTTCCCAGGATCACAATTACTCCATCTGAACAAAATCCAATCAAATTATTCTTCAAATATGGATTATCAAATCCTACTGATTGCAGAATTTATAGTAGAGCAGTGAAGGTTTCAGAATCTTTGTTTTGTAATTCCACTAAATCTACAAAAATTGTTGGTGAGAAATCTGCATCTTTAACCTTAATAAAAATGATAAGAACTGGTTTGCATGATATTGTTGATGCCTCATTAATTATAAACATATCTTTAAATTCTGATCTATTATTTTTCTAAACACTCTTTTTAATGTATTTTTCAATGTGCTTGACAATTTTGACAACCCGGAATTGAGAATGAAGTCCCACTCCCATATCTAGCCCATTCTTTTTTTATAATTCTATCAAATGTGCAATATCAGAAAACGGTCAGTTTCGTTTTGCTAAAGTGCAAACCGTACTGAAAATTTTACAGATGGAGCTCATAAATTTTTCATGAACCTTGTCTATGAATTTGAAAATTGCATTTTTTGCACTTCCTTTCAATTGTATCACACATATCTGGTGTGCTTTTGATGAAAAATGTTCCTTTATTTTTATTTTTTTTTGAAAAGAGGCTTGTTAAACCATTTTTTCCACTTGGAACAATATTACTTCTCCATTCTTTTGACACATGAGCTGCCTTCACTTTTATTGACTCAATTTTGATATAGTTATCACACAAGTTTTTTTTCCAATACTAAGTAAACCACAATATTTTTCTTTGAATTCATTGGCTTATTTCATATTCCAGCAGCCAGGAAGGTCACTATCTACATTTATTTTATATGCATATTTTGTACTTTTGGAACTGGGCGGCTTATTTGTGTTGTCAACATTATTTTCTGTTGCATCAGAAGAAACAGAAAACAAAACTTGATTCAAAATATCATCCTTTACTATTGTTTTCGATTCTGTATCAGTTTTTGGATCTTTTATGAAGAATCTGATATTGTTTGGCATTTTTATTTCATTTCTTGTGAAGGGTTTATTTTTATTATATTCTCGTATTACATTCACCTTAGAAAAAAAAACATCTAATTAATTGATTTTTAATACAAATGATTTGTAACAAATCATAAAACAAATCATAAAACTGAAATAAAATATTAAAATTAAAAAAAGAAAAAGAAAAAAAAATATTTGAAAACGAGTCATGCCACTTAATGAGCCAAAGTTATTGTTATATTTATCATCTTGACAAGTTATTCTAGAAAAAATATGGACTTATTGTTAAAAAAAAGATGCACTGTTACATCAGATATAGCAAACTAAATGAAAATAATGTACTATAAACTTACTACAGCTGATCATCCATTAAATTTACTAATCAAATAAAAACAAATCTTGCATGATAAATATGTAAGTGAAGAAATAAAGTATTTAAATAAAAAATAAAAGTTAAATAAGTATTTAAAACAACGTCGTCGGCATAACAAAATCATTTGAACAATTTTTTTATGTTATTGTTTGCTTTCGCAATGATAGATCCTTTTGAATGAAGTTATTTTATCTTTAAAGTAAAATAATTTCAGCAAGAGTAAATTTCATTAAATACATAAATGCATTTGTGCCGAATTTATTTCTAATTTTTAATTTTAATAAAGCCTCTGTTAAATATAAGTAAACTAATAGTTAATTAATTTCTTACTTGCTTTTTGTAAAAATTAAATATGGGTTCCTTTATCACTAATAAAATAACACTTTTTATTTGTATACTTTAAAAAAAACTAATTTGAAACGCAATAAATAATGGATTTAATTACTTAAAACAAAACTGTTGTGAATTATTTCTTACAGAATAATTCTTAATCACTCAAATTTCATCGCGCATATCACATGTTCCAAGTGCAATATCATATAGTCGAATTATTCTGGGGAAAGCATTTTGAACCCAATCTGTTCAAAAAGAATCATTGTTACATTAGATATAACAAAAAAAAAATACAAATAATGTTGTAGATTATTGTTGGAAATAATTAAGTAATTTGTTAATTCAACTCTTTTTTAAGATAATAATAAAATTTATTTTCGGAAAATTTAACTACCGGTTCGCTAATTTTTTATAATTTTAAGAACCGGTTTGTGCGAACCGGTGCAATCACTGCCTATATCATCTATTGCAACATCATTTTCAAGTATTTTCTTTTCTAAATAGATATTGAAGATATTCTTTTCATCTTTTCAATATATCACTGCTATCAGTTAATCTCTTTCCATTCTTAACAGCTACTTCACTTATTAATCATTTCTTTTTTTCCCAAGTGATCTTTTTAATTCTATCAAATATCAGTTCATATCTTTTTACCTGTTAAAGCACTTCTATTTTGCCACATTCTTGTTTCAACCATTTTTCTTTTGCTAAAACTGTTTCTCTCTTTAAAGCATTATTAATATTTCTATTATAACGATCAGGGAAGATGGACACTTACTCTATCTGCTGTACAGAGCACCACCAGGTCATTTGAACCTGGAAAATTTATATAGTAGGCAGATACACCTTGGGAAAGATCCAACTTTTATAGACCGTTAGCCCTTGGCAGTAACTCAAGGACCAGCTGAGATTTAAAATCTAAATTCTTAAACATATTTTTAATAAGAAAAAATAATAAAATAAGCTATTTCCAGTTATAATCACACAAACATTTATTTACGCACATATATAAATTTGAGGAATAAATTCTTTAATATTGTTTTAATTTGTTATTATTTTAAACTTTAGTAAGTCTGCACAGATGGACAGTTTATACAATTTAATATATTAGAATGTTAGGCATAGATAGACTATACAGACTACACGCATGACTAACTCTCCTCTTTTAACTCCAGGCTGTAAGTTTGCAGCTAAACCAAAGCCAATAATGATATGTCGATCTGATCAATGCAACATGAAGACGTTAGCATAAAACCATACTGACAGGAATGAGTGTCTGCAGTATGATATTATTTAAGAATGCTCCTCGTCCAGTACAGGAATGTGCACCTGTTTGGCAAGTTAAGTATCATTTAATATGAAGAATATGAAGTGCTCCATATGGAGGGAGAGCTGTCTTTGCTGTCATATAGTCCCAATCCATAGAGTGAGAAAAATCCAAGGCGCAGGAAATACATCGGTGTTTATTAGTAACGCGATGGCTACACTTTTTGGCCATGTATTCAATTGGGATACTAAGCCCTGTATGCTAGCACACTTCATATTACATTGATATGAAACATCTATACATCCCTCCACCAACCTCAATTCAATTACAAGACAGTCTGAAATTGACTCCCTTAAACTAACAAATATAACGAATCTATGCAGCCATCTACATCCAACTTAAATTTATCACAAGTTAATAATTGGGCTAACACATAAAAAAAAATCATTAGAAATGAAAATAAAAAAAATGAAAATGATTGATTAGCAAACATATTGGGAGAATATGACTAATTTAAATCTACGATGTCAGACGAGATTTTTTTAGAAGTTTACGTATTTGAAAGTTCTTAATTATTTTAAGTTTTTTTTATAGTTCCTATTTCAATTTAGATAAACAAAAATTCATACTTTCCACAGTAACTTTGAAATCCGTCTTGTCCATGATGCGTTGCACCCATCCAACCGAAGTTCATTTAATATTTATATCATTTCTGGGAAGACCGGTCTGTTGTTTGTTGCCTTCAGTAATCATCAATTTGGAGGCTGCCTCAGCTGGTGCATAACAGAAAAATTAATTCATTACGAGACCCATATATTTCAAGGTCCACAATGCAGTTCACGAGTCAAGAGTTGCTTCATTTTCTAAGTGAGTAAAAAGGCTGTAATAATTTAATATTTCCATCCTTTATAATTTTTGGCCTCTCTTATCACCAATTTTACAGATCGATCACACATAATGTCATTTGTTCTTACAGGTCCGGATGTTTCCTTTCTGGCCCATGCATGGCTTGTTGTTTGCATTGGTCGATCTGCTTCAGAGTGGGAAACAAACTTTAATTTGTATCTCATCTGACCTTTACATTAAAAAGTACCCAAAGGCTCATTTGATTTAGATTAAATTAATAGAACAATCATTTCCATTCACTAAGATTTAAACATGATTCTTTTAAATAGAAACTAATTAACATTTGTTTCTATTTTCTTTTATATTACTTTTTTTAACAAAAATACTAATCTTTAGATTTTTACTTTTTTTTTTAACTTTCTTTTAAATAAGTTAATTTCATTTTTATGTTCTACCACTTAAAAGAAAATGAATAAGATAAAAAAATTTCTACAATTCTTTAAAGAAAATATAAGTGTTAATTATAAGCTAACTAAAATTTTAAATACTATAAATATATATATATATTTTAAAAATAATAATACAGACTTTATACTCTATAGATATAACCTATCGGTGAAACTGCAGTTTAATGCATCATAGCAATAAAGAATTTTGTTTCCCAATAAATCAAGAATATATAAAAAGCTGTACAGCAACTTTTGTCTGCAGTTATTTTCCCATATTTTTTTTTTTTAATTTTGTTTATAAATGTGTTAATAAGACAATGAAATTTAAATAAATAAAATACAATATTGAGTTATAATTATAAATTTATTAAACGTACATTGATTATAAAGATATAAACTTAAATTTGAATACCGCCCTGGAAAGGAACTCTACATCGCAGATACATTATCACGTAACTACATAAATATGACACAACAATAAGATGCCTATGAAATACACACTGCAAACAAAACTGTCAGTACCTGGGACAATGACTTAAAGAGAGCTTATCCTTTAGATGAGGAAGCGTCAGAAATAATTAAACACATATGCAATGGATGGCCGGAACATAAGTGCAATGTACCTCCAATTTTGCAAAAATACTGGCAAAATCGTTACCAATTCACGCTGAATCATGGAATATTACAACATGAAAGAAAATTATTTATACCGGCATCACTACGACCCCGAATAATGAGCTTGCTACATGAGTCCCATTTAGGAATGAAGAAGCTGAAATCCAGAGCAAGACAATCATTTTATTGGTTGAATATTAACAAAGATATTGAATCATTAGTGAATAACTGCCCAATATGTGCTACATACAGGCCAGCTCTACCAAAAGAACCACTGTTACCATGTTGTGCTAACAAGACCATGGGAAAAGGTCGGTGCTGATTTATTTGAATTTGGCAACAATACTTACTTACTCCTAGTAGATTATTTCTCTAAATACCCAGAGGTACTTCGCATACCTGACAAAACTGCTGCTTCAGTAATAAAGCTATGCAAAACAATATTTTCACGCTTTGGCATACCAGATGAGGTAATGGCAGATAACATGCCATTTGCTTCATTCTTATTCCGCAAATTTGCAAAGCAATGGTGTTTTAAAGTGACCACATCAAGTCCACACTATCCACATTCTAATGGACTTGCAAAACGAAATGTTCAAACTATAAAGCAACTATTTCGCAAAGCTTATCAATCTGGAATTGACCCAGAATTAACCTTACTTGAATTTAGAAATACACCAATAAGTGGGATGAAGAGTATTCCATCACAGCTACTAATGTCTAGAACACTTAAAATAAAATTACCATCCTTTTTAAAACAACTCATATCTCCACCTGCACAAAAGGCCCGTAGAGATTTAATACAGAGGCAAACTCGACAGAAAAGTTTCTATGACAAGACAGCCGAGATATCTCCACCCATGGAAATTGACAAACCGGATGAGTATATGATGGGACCAGATGGAAGAAGTGTAAAATTCTTGAAAACACTCCCGAGCCAAAATCATATCACATTTTGATTGAAGATGGCTCTATTCTTCGTCGAACCAAGTCACATCTACGGAACACAGCTGAAAAATTCACAACAACTCCACTGACACAAGAACCAGATGAGGAGGCTCAGCTGCCTGTACCTGAGACAGAGAAATCATCACCATCAACATCAAGTGATAATGGCACAGCAATAAGAATACCAGTCGAACGTTCTGAGATGAGAGAAAAATAAAACTGAAGAAGGCCTCCAGTATATTTAAAAGACTATGTTTGTAAATAAAATTAAAAAAAAGAAGAGTTGTCATGTTGTGGTTACAGCCTCAGTAAATATTAATATTGAGTTAGTAAAATATTAAAGTAGCTTTCTACCTATCCTTCACATATGCATTCCTGAGGGTGGGGCGAAAAAGCCTAATTCATTTAAAAGCTAATTTTATTTATTGGCAGGATGTGGTTCCATTTTATCATTAATTATAAAAAATATTTTGAGTATGTCAACTGAATGATTATTAAATATCATTCTAATAAAAATTCATCTATCAAAACATTGCAGTATTCTGGCAAAAAAATGTCTACACTAAACTTTATAAAACTTTCAGACAAAATAAAAATATAGTAACTTACTGATACAAAAAACATTATAATATTAATTGCAAAATATTCTATCCTAGAAATGTTAAATATAAACGAGAAAAAAAAAAATGAAGACCAAGTTGAAAGAATCCTGCTATCACAATATTCATTGGTAAATTCTATCTATATAATCACAAGCTAAATCATCAAGTAAAATATATAGCCTTTGATATCCTTCCACATGATTAAAATCATGTGAATAAATAACAGAAGCAATCTTTATTTACTGCTCCATTGGTGTCAAGAAGATAAATATATGACAAAACAAGAGCAGCTCCCTATTCTAGAATCATCTACATTAAGCTTGAGTAATCAATAATTATCAGATATTATTACACTTAAATCCATAGACCCGGATCAAATTATGGCTTTCGCCTTATCAATGAAATGGGATTCACAGCTGGAAGTAATGCAGTTAGATATTAAGCAACTATTTTTAACCCCATTTATTATTTAAGCTAAAAATCTGAAATTCAAAATACCCCAAGGTTTTGGATCCAAGACAATCTGTCTGAACTAATAATCATTGATTACTCTAGATATTGTAAATGGCACTAGAGAAAAGAATTGCTTGTTTTACCATATATTGAATGAGCTGAAGTGAAGAATAACTTGATATGAATATAAATAAGTATTGCCTGTTTTAATCATATTCTATTTATCAAGTAATATTGGATGGTGACTTGAGTTGTATAAAGGAAATTAAACAGTAAGTCATGTTTGTAGCATGCTTACCATTAAATCATATTGATTAAATTGTACTCAGTCTAACATTCAACCAAGAATATTTTTTCACTTGTTTATTACACTAATGTCCACCATTTACTGGATTATCTAGACTTAGGACTAACACACATACCTCTATAAAGCTATACATAAGAAATTTTTTAATACATATTTATTCTCAAACTGAAATGCAAAATACAAACAATAAAGAGTTAAAAACTGTTATTTAACATAAACCTAACTTTAAATTGAAAATAAAGAAGAAAGCTTAAAAAACTAATATTCAATGAAAATTTGAGAATATTAAAAAATGCAAAAAAAAAAAAATGTTCAAAAGTAAGCGGAATATTTGCTTTGAGCCACTTTTTTTTTCCATCATCTATTTTTCAGATAAAAAAAAAAAATCCTTTATTCAGTAAAGTAAGTAAAAATGTCAGCAGGTCTCCTGCAGAAGTCCATAAATATTTCTAGAATATTAATGTTCTAGCATAGATTAATTTTTAAATATTAATAAATTTGCTACAATTAATATTTAAAAAACTTAAAAGTGGTTCAGTTTTCTTTTTTCATAAAAGTAAATTCTTTACT
This sequence comes from Epiperipatus broadwayi, assembly GCA_028023455.1. Lineage (NCBI taxonomy): Eukaryota > Metazoa > Onychophora > Udeonychophora > Euonychophora > Peripatidae > Epiperipatus > Epiperipatus broadwayi. The sequence continues at coordinate 2,435,774 of JAQFVV010000073.1, read as the reverse complement.
TTTTTTCTTAAATATACTGTATATTTCTTAAAATATATATATTAAACAATAATTAAAGCTGTGCAGGAATAGATTAGACAAAAGTTTATACTGCAATTCTGCTGGAAAGAAAAAGATTATAAAAATTTGTCTTGTGGGAACAAAACAAATTCATAGAAATGAAAGCAGCTGAGGTAGAAAAAATGATAGCTGTAAATTTCAGTACATTTATAATTAATTAGTGTTAGTTGCTCGAGAGGTCATATGATAATGTGCACTCAAAAGGCAGACTAAATACAATAGACCAATTCCATTGATCAAACAGAGATTTATTAAGCTGTAAAAAGAACCAGAAATGTTTAGTTCTTGAGACTGCCTCTGTATCACTGTGTTAAAATACACAGGGCAAAAGGAAGATGAATTGTCTTACATAACTAAGATCAAGGCTGTTGTACATGCATGCATGTATATAAAATAAAAAAGATATTTTAAATTTTGTCTTGACATGTTACTGGCAAATAACTAGAATTCTTGTGGTTTAGACAATCTACTAAAGATAATATATATAATGATGTTAAATGGTCATAATTAATATACTGTTTATTATTTTATTTTTAAAATGTGTATTAATTTATTCACATAAATTAAGTTTCTTAATGAAATATCATAACTGAAACACACAGGCTTATTATATATCTGTGTCTATATATGTAATATATAGGATATATGAGCACAGACTTTCACACAACCCATCAATCTCCACACTATCTCATAACATTGATACACTTGAACACATATATGTTAAAAGATAATCACCAATAAACGTATTTCATGCTAAACCAGCAATCATCAGTTGGTCCAGATTGCCATCTCCACACATATATGCTATAAGTGCTCAGATATATATTAAGCTAGCCAATCCTCATACTTTAATGGACAGGTTTCAATCTACTCCCCACTCCAACTCTTCAACCGATGACTGAATGCTCAAAGGCCACCCTGAGGCCGAGATTCTTGTCACACCCATGTTAACCTAAAGTCAATCTGACCCCTCATGTACAGGACGTACAGTAATCCAGTTAATACATATACAAGGGAAATGAAACAATTTAAATCAAAATAATATAGTCTGGCAATTGTCTAAATTAGCATTTTAATGGGTAGCCAGTATGCACCAAGAAATAAAAACAAAATTCGAACTGATAAGTCAAAGTAGACTACTTTTTAAATTTTTCATGTAACTTAAATAAAATTCTGTATAATTTATTTTTGTAATTTTTGCTTGTATTTCGTATATAAATAAAACCTTATTTGGAAAGAAAACACTTTTTTTTTTTTTTTTTTTGGTAATTAACAAATGTGTTAAGCTTTTAAATTAAAAATATGTAGTTTAACTTTAACTCAACGTTTAACTAACAAATTATTTGTTCATTATAAATATTATCAAATTGATCGAAATAGTGCTGATCTCAATGAAGTCTATTGGTCACTAATCTAGTACAATAGTAATTCTGATGGCTAATTATCAAAAATGAACCTGTAATTAATAATTGTTTATTTTGTTTTTAAAAGTTTGTGTGAATATATATATATCTTGATTTAATCTACTATGCATTTCTTTGCTATTAATATCAATATTTTAGCTGAATTCTACCAACTATCTATCTTCCATGCTATAGAGATCAGGGTATGTTACAAAAATACCCAAAAATCAGAAAACTTTGATTTAATAATGCCTTGAATACTTAATCTTCAAGTTGTCAATCATGTGACAGCTATTTTATCCAATAAAATCCAAAGCAAGGTATGAAGGATGGGAATATGACAAATTAGAAGCTGATTGAATCTAATGACTTTGTCAATTTGTCTAAATGATAAATGAAAAGCCAAATTTGTATTTAATGGGGTTTTTTTTTTTAAAAAAAAAACAAAACATCAATATACCTTATTTTTTCAAACAGAAGGTAGTTTTTTTGTCCATTGAAAACTTAGCAATTGTTCTTCCTCCTACCTATGAACTACTACTAGTTTTTTTTTAGATAAAAAAAAAACTTGCTTCATTATAAAAAACATACGACCAAAAAAGCAATTGAATAAAAAATCCAGTTTCTCATTAATCATTAGTGTTCAGACTATCACATCTTGTTCTTCAATTTTATTGTACAAAATATTTCATTTCACTATATAACAAATTTAAAAACAGGTGTTTATAAAGACATTTCAAATTTAAAGAATTTCTGATATTCAAGGATATCTGTAACATTCATAAATAACCTTGACTAGCTGGGGAAAAAATGATGGTAACCAGTTAAAATGTTGGCCATTTGATATTAATACAATTCATGAACAAATTTAAAATATGTTTTCACAATCTTTTATTCATGAACATCTTTGCTTTAATGTATATAGGTATAGATGGTACCAAGTCAATATTCTACATATAAAAAAATAGCAGCTTTCCACCCTATTGCCATCTATGGTAATAATTATTAGTGATTATCAGATTATAATGTATTTACATGCCTATTCCCCACTTGCTCTGACTTTTGTCTTTATCAATGAAAGCTGAAATACACAACTGGAAGTAATACATAAATTATGCATCTAACAACAATCTTTAACGCCATTTTACTATTCAAGTTAAAAGTCTAAAAATTCAAAACAGCTTGGTCAGTAGCTACATATTTTAGTATCTTAATTGATAATGGCAAAAATCAGAAACCAGTCTGGTAATCACTGATTATACAACTTTACTATAGATATGACTAAAATGGAAACTTGCCCGTAAGGCAAAGAATTGGAAGTGATTGCTTATTAACATTTTGAGTCAGGAGGTATAGTTACCTACAGTTAGGAGTAATATATATATATAACCTTAAGACTACATGCCTAAAATGTGACAGTAGGGACCTCTACAAATCTAAACACAAGATTAATGACTTTAAAAGACAAGAACTGCCACTCTTATCTTAGACCTAATTTCTAAATATATAGGTGAATATAAAGCATTTTAATTTGAGAGCGTGAAGCTGTTACTATTAACTACTTCACTGATTAAGTCCACAATTTCTATTCAAATTAACATACGCAAAATCTTTCGATTTACAAGTCAGTATGAAGTTCATATAATTAGAAATCTTTTAAAACAATTTAAAGTTGTAATTAATCATTTTTCAAGTGCATATTCATTACATAAGTAATATATATTAAGGCTATAACCTTAATACTATATGTAAAATGTTTTAAAAGATTTCTAATTATAAGAACTTCATACTGACTCATTGTAAATCGAAAGATTTCACTGTTAGTTTGTATAGAAATTGTGGAATTAATCAATGAAGTAGTTAATAACTTCACGCACTCAAATAAATATGCTTCAGATTCACCTATATATTTAGAAATTAGGTCTAAAATAAGAGTGGCCACTCTTGTCTTTTAAAGTTATTAATCTTGTATTTAGATTTGTAGAGGTCCCTATTGTATCATTTTATGTATAGTCTTAATATATATTACTTATGTAATGAGTATGCACTTTACAAATTATTAATTACAACTTTCAATTGTTTTAAAAGATTTCTAATTATAAGAACTTCATACGGACTCATTGTAAATTGAAAGATTTCCCTATGTTAGTTTGTATAGAAATTGTAGACTTATGAAGTAGTTAATAGCTTAATGCTCTCAAATCAAAATACTTTAGATTCACCTTATATTTAGAAATTAGGTCTAAAATAAGAGTGGCCACTTTTGATTTTTAAAGTTAGTAATTTTGTGTTTAGATTTGTAGAGATCCCTACTGTCGCATTTTAGGCGTATAGTCTTAAGGTTATAGCCTTAATATATATTACTTATGTAATGAGTATGCGCTTTACAAATTATTAACGACAGGAAAAAATTGAGGCTATTAAAATATTTTGTTTGGCAGAATTGTTATAATCATTAGTTTTATGCTTTAAAAATGTTTCAAGTGAAATTTAAATTTTTGGGGGAAAAAAAACAAGAAAAAAAAATGCTATATAACTTCCAGTTAAATTTCAAAAAAAATATGACTGAAGCAATTCACTACAAAGAAAATTACAAATGCCATACCAAAAAACAAGATATAATAACTAATCTTACTTATTGCATTGCCCAATATATATATCATATAATACTAAATCATCCATGCACTTTACTACTATTACACAATGCTTTATTTACCACCCTTTTTTACAGTTTATAGGGCAATTGAAACTGTAAACTATAAAAGAGGCTGGTAAATAAAAAGTGCATGGATGATTTAGTATTATAAAATAAGATATATGTGTACATTTTTCTGAATTAATTTATGACTTTGAATGTTTTGTTTTTTTTTAATAGCATATAAATGAAGTAGCTAATGTTGAGAGATAGAACATAATTTTTCTATTGTATTTATAGAAAACTACAGTGTGTAGTTAATAACTTATTTGAGAGAATTAGAGTAAGCAGAGATGAAGAAGAAAGCAATATCTGTAAAACGAAATATCTGGAGAAAGGACAAAGAAATCTATCTACTTATCAAATACAAAATTGCTTTGGGAATTTTAGAACAATAAACAAATCAGAAAATTTTACAATCCTTTCTGCCAAAAAGTCATGTTGCCTTCAATTAGCTCCTATTAACTGAAGTCACTAAAATATAGTTGTTGAAATAATAAATTAACTGGCTTGGATTCAAAACTTTAGAATGAGCAGATACTGAATATAAGCTAAAATTAGAATCCTCCATTAGATTACTTAAAATCTCTGTAAATAATGGTCAAAATTCAGTGTTATTTAGTGTCTATTGACTTTCCTCAATGTTTACTTTTACAGTTTCTACAGTTTAAAAAAGAACTTTTTTTTTTCATTCTGGATATTATATAATACAATGGAACAATAAAAAAAGCTATTTTAAATTGATATATGATAGGTTTTATCATAGCTTTTATAAATGTTATTCTGAAAAATTACATCAACTGAAGAGATAATAAAAAAATCCAATTTTAGAAGAAAAAAAAGAATATAAAAACAAATTGCATGATATTAATGAAATGTTATAATAAAAGAAATTTAAAAAAATTAAATATGACTGTGTTATTCAAAATACGTACAAATAAAGACAACAGGCAAAATTATCTATACATATTGCCACTCAGTGCAAGCCAAAGTAATGGATGGATGCCAGAAAACTTGTGCACAAAATCCCCATCTAGTGCCTACTCATCCAATATTCCCAGACTAGTTTCTGGCTTGTGGCCTTCATCAGTGAGGAGCCTTGGATCTAAGAGCACTGCACCTAGATTTTAGATGGGGATTTTATGCACAAGCCTTCTGGCATCCATCGATTACTCTGGCTTGCACTGAGTGGCAATACGTATAAAGTTTTACCTGTTTTAATAAGTTACGAGCAAGCATAGGAAATGGTGATCATTCATCATCAACATTTTCAACCATTTAACAATCAACAGTAGGATGAAAGACTCTCCAAGATTAATGCAGTTTCCCCCATCAATAGCTTCTCGACATCATCCTTATTTGTAATGCCTTTCTAGATCTTTTACAATCTCTCATAATACAGATAGTCTTCAATTCTTCTATTATCATTTCTTCTAATATCATATCCAGTACATTCTAATCCCTTTAATTTTTTCAACAATATCAATTCAAACAGCCATGCATTTAACTTTTGTACTATATTCAAATTTAATTCTGTAATGAAATTCACTCCCTGCTTTTCCTGTATTAATAATAAAAACAAAGTATTTATAGTGGTTACTTTTTATTTTCTCCTTTGAAAAATCATTAATGCAATTTATTTTTCTTAACATGTATGATTAATTCTAATTCTTTGCTTCAGCGCTAGTAACATTTTCTGAAGCTCTGAAGCATTATTTGCAAAAATAATTATATCATCAGCAAAATTTAGGTTATCTTAAATAATTTCCATTTATTTCCTTAGTTTTTCATTTTGATCCATGATATATTTTATATAAAACTATTGTAAAAAGCCTAGGAGATAGAATCATCCTGAATACAATCTACCCAATGTTTATCTCCATAGTGACATAATCATTACTTTGTATTATCTAAATATTATTTAGAATATGCTGGAATTTTAAATCCAGAGTGTTCCTTTTTATAACTTTTGATAAAAGATAGATAGGATCTCCTGTGCTACAACTATTTCTAAATCCATCTTGCTCCTTTTGGTTGATTTTAATTCAGTTCTCTGTAGACAAGATATGCTGACGCTAGAAAGGATTGACAGATGAATAATACATCTGCAATTCCTGGTATCTTTTTCTCATCTTCAATTGAATTTAAATATCATTATTACAAATTTTCAATCATCTACTATGTCTTCATTATTAAAAAATCTTTAATATATAACTTTGTCAACAATTTATTTTTTCAGCTTAAGCTTCTTCGTATTTTGTAAATTTAATAATATATCTCAGCTTCTCATTCAAAATACAGTTTGTGTACCATTGTTCCAAAACCCTCAAATTCAAAAACTACTAATATTCAAACATTCTTAGGTCAATCATTATGATGGAATATAAAAGATGCAAAGACTAGTTTATTAATCCACCCATTTATAAAAATGGTTTGAATTGTTAAAACATCTGATTATATGCTAAGTATGTACAACCTGTAAAAGCAAAAAGGTTTGTATATCCCAAAAGAAATAACATAAAATCATTAAATTAATGATGTGATATTATTGATGGTGAACCAACTAATATCCAGTCATTTTTCTTATCGGCCATCATAATGTAGCAAACAAAATGTACAGAGTACAATTTACGTAAAGAAACTCATGTATGTGCAAGTTGTTAAAAAAAATAATAAAATCAGCTATTTCATTATTGATTTTAACTACATATAAAATATAAAAGCAAAATAATTGCAAATGTACTTTTAACATTTATTCTTAAAAAAAAAATAAAAAAAAATAAATGATATATTATCTAATATCTTATTACTTTTAGATTAATTGTTAAAATCCGATCAATTTACCCATTACTGATTTTTAACTATATGTATAAAATATAAAAGCAAAAAGTGGGAAATCCTAGCCAAATTTCTATTCTTAAATATATATATATGTTAACATAAAAAATAATGAATCATCTAATATCCAGTCATTCAGTCTTCATGAGAATGAGAACATATAGAAACAAAGCAAAATTGCTTGTATTTGGTACTCTGTATGATATTCCATTAATCTCCCCAATGTTGTTCTTCCATCTTGTATTTATAATAAACCTCACTTTACTTATGTTTTCAAACTTTATGCCTTTTTGGGTTAAGTATTTAGACTCTTTTTAAAGCAATTGTCTCATCACTCTTCCTTCTAACTTTACAAAGTATGAGTGTTTCATTTCCTATTAAATAATTCTTATCAACATTACTTTCTCATATGCTTATCATTTCTCTTCAACACATTCCAAAACAATTCAGTACAAACCTGAATCAACGACCATATCCCAAAAAAATATATTTCAGATTTTTACATTTGTCAGTGAGAACTTTGAATTCAAAGTTAGGACTAATGCCCTTACGCACATACTAACCAGTAATTTTTTTTTTCTATTATTTAAATTAAATCTGAAATACAAAAAATTCTCAACTCAAATGAATAGTTGCATAGATCTGTTAATGGATTCACTCTACATTTTAGAAACATCAGTTTTATGTCATCTATAAGATCCTGCTATTCTTTGACTAAAAAGATTACTACTGCCAACATTTAATAACTTTATCATATGCTTACTCATAATCTTCCAAAATTCTAAATTCATCTATTGTAAATCAGGTTAATCAATAACTACTGGATAGTATGGTGCTACAATATCGACATCCCTAAGATTAGTCCCTGCTTTTTATTATCAGTGAGAACTTGGATTCAAAACTAAAACCAATACACTTATGCATCTAGCATCCATATGTAAGTCTGATTTTGAAAAACCCTAAGGTTTGAATCCAAACCAACTCTTGCATACTTATATATCTATAACAAGTCCATATCTATACTTTAGATACTTCAATTTTAAGCCAACTGAAGACACTTTTAACCATTTGACTAAGAAGGTTAACTTTGTCACAAGTTCTCATAAAACTTCTGAGTTTTCATCTTGCTCTAGATTTATCTACTATAGGCCTGAATATACTGATGATACTGGTGTTGTGATATAATATCTCCAGATTGGTTTCTGGTATTTGCTTTCATTAATGAGGCATTTGAATTCAAGCTTGTGCATGCATGCAATTCCATATTATTCAGATTGTTGGAAATTCAAAAAAAGAAAAATTAAAATTTTCAACCTAATCTGATAACAGATCAATATCTATCCACTTCAGTCCTCAATTGAATACCAACTGTAGATCGCTTCTACCTTTTGGCTAGGGAAGTTAATACCAATTGTATGTGAAACTACTATGTACTCATACTTCTTAGAACAGTTTTTTCATTTACTTTAAGTCTTTCTAAGTAATCAAGGGATACCTTATTAGCCAAAGAATAAAAAAGACCTAAAATTTGCAAAACAATAGTTCCTAAAACCCAAAAAAACTGATGTCAAATATATATATACTTAAATATAATAATAAAATTAATAAATGTAATGGTAATTAACTATTATAAAGTCTTTCAACTCACAGAAGTACTTTTGGTATAAAAAAACTTATCTTCCACTCTTACTAAAAATTTTATTTTATATAAATCATATATATTTTACAAATTTTACATTTTGACAATATTTTATGGTCATTATCAAGCATTAGATATTTTAATTATCTGGGAAAATATATAGCGAAGCCAAGATTTCTACTATATTTTGTTCCTAGCCCCCCCCCCCCTTTCCTTCACATATTGTTTATTGTACAGAAAGTATTCAGAAACTTTTCAATATGCACATAAATTTTATAACAGAGGCACTTTTTTATTTGTATAATATGTATTTATAAATTAAGAGTACAGTATAAATATTTTTAAAAAAAAATAATGATGTAGTTAGTTAATAGAAATACCAAACTCTCCATATAATAGTGCCACCTAGTGCAAAGCCTTCATAATCAATGGATGCAAAAAGATTTGTGCATAAAATCTTTTTATCTACTATCTATTCATCCAAAATGCCCAGATTAGTATCTAGCCTGTGGGTTTCATCACCGAGAAGTCTTGGATTTGAGAGCACTGCACGTAGATCTTAGGATCTAATGCAACCATCCAGCAGCCACCTTTTACCTCTTTCGTTAACTATAAGGAGCCCAAGAAGAAAACATTATAACGCTTTCAACCCAAGCTCTTTTGCTTTTATAGTCATATAGCTAATGGCAGCTGTGGTTATCAAAAACCAGGGACCCCGAAATGTATAGATGCTGAAATGAGTTCAGATCTATACGATTATACAAGCAAATGAGCTTGAGTCGAAAACATGATGCTTACATTTTGGGCTCCTAGATTTATAGTTAACCAAATAGGTAAAAGGTGACTGCTAGAGGGTTGCATTAAATCCTAAGATCTAGGTGCAGTACTCTCAAATCCAAAGCTCCTCCCTGATCAAAGCCACAAGCTAAAAACTAGTATGGAGATGTTGGATGAGTAGGCACTAGATAATCATTTTATGCACAAACCTTCCTGCATCTATTGATTATGAAGGCTACATGGCATTACTATATGGAGTTTGGTACTCATTAACAGCATGTATAAGCATATAAAATGGTGATCATATAATATGTAGTTATTAAATAATAAATTGAGAGCATATTCACATATATATATGTAATGGATGAGTTTATTCATTTACATTCACTCAAAAAATAAAAATAATAAAAAAATTACAGTACCATATTTCTTATTCTAAATAAAATGAACAGCAAAGTTTCAGACTTTCATTACAATTAAACATGCTCTCAGCATTATTTTTTTTTCTTCAAGAACTTTTCCCCTTTATAGAAATATAATAGTAGTCTTGTTGTCAGAAGACTAAGACATTGCTAGTTGTTTTGCTGTTTTTAAGTCTGTATCAAACGTCAAAATATATACAGTCATCCCTACTTGCCATCATTACCAATTCCAAATTACTGAGTAAAAAATGTAAGCTTTTTCTGATCCAATACAGGGACATGTTGTAGGTCTTTTTCTGCTAGTACTAAATTAATAACTTTCATTTTCCACATTTTACAAATTTTCTTAAATTTCATAAAAATTCTAGCTTTAAGTTTAAAAAACACTTTACTACATGAAATACTTATGCAAGAATTTTAAAAAAATCAAATAATAAAATATATATTCTGACAACATAACTTGAAGAAACATTAAAAAATATGGTTTCATATAACATTCTGAAATGGCTGGCTGCTGCTGTATTGAAGATTTAGTAAATTAATGAATTTTTATGATTTTTTTTATTGTTTATATATATTTAATAGAATATAAATGAAGCCATGTATTGATGTAACACATATTATAGCTTCACTGTAAATGTGAGTTTAAAAAAAAGGGAAAAAATGCAATTTTTAAAATACAATATTTAATACATCTATTAATAAGCATATGAGAAAGCAATGTTAAGAATTATTTAATATTAAATGAAATCGTGAAGTTATAAGAAAGGGTGAAGAAACAATTGCTTTAAAAGGTAACTATTTACATAACTAAGATGGTATAAATTTTGGAAGCATAGGTGAAGAGGGGTTTATTATAAATATAAGATGGAAGAAAAACAGTGTGGAGATTGATAGAATATCATACTAAGTACCAAATGCAAGAAATTCTGCTTTATTTCTACAAGTTCACATTCTCTTGAAGAATAAGTATTTATTTTATTTTGTCATTATATCATAGCTCTGATGAAGACTGCAGGACAGTCAAAACGTCAGATTGTATGTGTATATACACAATAAAAAAAAAAAATTGTTATAAAGTGCTTTAAGTTTTACAAATTGTATTTATATAAAATATTACACCAAAATAAAGTGGTAATATTTTTGTAGTCGATAATCTCTAGTCTAATGAATGACTAATAGAAATTATTAAAGTAAATAGTAGGTTTATTGTTATATATTACCAAATGATATATCATTAAAATAATATACATACTAATCTTTTCTTATGTTACATTAATAATATTTGTTTTAATTTCTTTTATATAATGACTAATTACATTCAAATGTTTTCAATTAATTTTTATCCTTTTTTTTGTTAAAAATAATTTTCTTTTGTGCTCATTTTCAGCTATAATTATCTTTGTTATTAACAAATTTGGTTTATCTGTCTAATCTGTTTTAAAAAAATTACTAACATTTCTTAACTTTACTTATCTATTTCTTTTTTTTATCATTGTTTTTACAGTTCTGTTAAATTGTTTAGTACATTTTTTTCACAACACAAATTTTAACAAATATTAATATTATTTATAAAATTTACATATAAAGAAAATTTTAGATTTTTCTCTTTCTACATATAAGTATTCATTTATCATTCTTTTATAATACGATTTTATTTTTATCATTTTAATATTGTAATTATGTTTACTATTTTTTAATTAAATAACTATTATAGTTTACTTTTTAATTTAATCTTATTTCCATGCATTCTGTATTTTTTTTATAGCAGAATTTAGCTATATTTTAATTTATTCTTAGTTGTTTCTATGCATGCTGTATTTTCTTTTTTATATTCTTAATGTTCTTTTTTTTTTTTGTTCTTTTTAAATATTTTTTCTATTTCATAAAATGTATATTGTTGATTTACTTAAAATATAATTTTTATTTAAATATAAAAAAAATTAAATTTAAATAAATTAATAAACTATAATAAAATAAACGAAGTAAATAATATCAATGAGCCACATAGAACAAAATATTGAATATATATATATGAAAATATAACAAATAGTTAAGAATATATTAAAACTAGACTTAAAAAGCACTTAAAAAAATAAAACTCTAAAGTATTTATTCAATTAAAAAATAATAAACATAATTACAATATTAAAATAATATCAAAAATGAATGAAACAAGAATATTTATGTGCAAAAAGAAAAAAATTAATTAGAAAAATATAATTTTTTTGTAAATAAAACTAATTTTTAGTCAATTAAGTTTTTACTATTAAAAAAAAAAAAAATACTGAATAGTTTAATCAAATTATAAAAACAAGAGTAAACTAAACAAATAGACAGATAATTAGACTTTTTGAAATGTAAGAGAATAAATTATAAAAAAATTATGATTCATACAAAATATAAGTTTGTAAAAGTAATGGAAGAAATACTTTTTGTAGATTTGTTAATAGACAAAACTTTCTGAGAAAAAGAAATAAGTAAATTAATTAAAATTATAATTTTATTAATGATTCAAAACTTTAGGTTTTTAGTTTTTTTAATTCTGATTATCAGTTTGAACAGTATGTAAATTTATACAAATAGGAAAATAAAGGTCCAATATTAATTATGATAATGGAGCATTTTGTTTTACAATTGTAAATTTGATAAAATATTTTTATTTACAAATCAATGTTTATCAATAAAGTTTGTTTTCTCTATACAGATTTATTGTATTCATTTCTATCATTAATATTTATTTCTGGGTTTTGATGATTAATATTGATCAAGAAGCACATTTCTGAATAAAATAGTTCATTTTTACTTTTGTCAACAAAATAAAATAATCATTTAAGAAGGCCATTTCTGCTCATTTCTGCAGGGTTTTAAATTGTGCTCATCAGTTAGATAGCCCACTTTATTAATAATAATGTTATTTTCATCAACTAATTTCAGCTTTTAAAATCATTCATTTAAATTTCATTGCAAAATAATTGTATGCTCATTTATTCAAGAATTCAAAAGATATACAAACATCATCCTATTCAAATGACCAAACTGATATCTTAGGATTTTTTTTTCACAACAATCATCTGGTTATGTATGATCCAGAAATTTTTAGTTCTCAATGTTTTTTAAATGCAAGCACAAATGTTACTGAAAGAAAGTGAAAATATATATATATGTAACTTTATATATATATATATTTATTGTAAAGATATATAATAAATGAAAATTAGGAGATAATTTAGCATGGTTTTTTTTTCTCACTCTCACTTTTTGCAAAGAAAAACATCAGGAATATGATTTCTTTAATAAGCAAGCTAATATAGACACAATAAAATATATGTATATAAAAACTACTGTGGTCATATACATTTCTACTATTGGCACACATACATTGCCAATTTTAAAGAATTTAACAATAGAATAACTATATATATTCATCTTTATTTCTCTTCTTCTTCAGTCACTTAATTTAGTGCAGGAAGTCATCATGAGCCTTTCATGTCACCAGTCATCTGCCTATACTAATTGTGATAATGGGATTGTGTGTTTCTACAACCACATATACATTCTTTAACTATAAAGTCATCTGCCTATACTACTTGTGATAATGGGATTGTGTGTTTCTACAACCACATACACATTCTTTAACTATATACGGCATTTCTAAGTCTAATTCCTTTTTTAATTTTTTTTTTATATTCAAGCCCTTGAAAAATAAAAAAGCAATGACAGACAGAGATAGGTTTAGTAAGCTAGATGTGATTTTTGCTCAAGGCAGTATAATCACTACTGAGGCATGTTGGAACTGGATTTCAGAAGTTTTAGTTAGGCTAAGATTATATCCTTACACAGAGAATTATTTACAAATCCTCCATCTCCTTAGATTGTTGTGCCTGAAGGATTACTCATCAAAATGATAAAAATACCATTGAGTAGTGATATAGCAAAAGCCAGCGAGAATATTAAAGATAAGTATTATAAATTTAATATCTGATAAAATGAAAATACACACAGAAAAGGTAGTTTTTTTTAATAATATTTAGCTTTATTACTGCCTAGCATGCTTTCAACATATTTTTATTATATCATATTCACGGCATATAGTGGTATAAATATAATATATTAAGAATATATTGAAAACATGCTAAATAGTAATAAAGCTAAACATTATTTTTTAAAAAATCCTTTTTCTGTATTTTGGCTCAGAAAAGAAAATTAGTAACAACTGAATTACAAAATATTATAATTTTTAACATTTTTCTAAATAGGGATGCATGAACTATGTGAACTTTACTTAATACAATCTCTTTACCTTTGGAATGGAGGACTGTACTGACAGCTAAAGAATTGTCAAGATTTAAGATCAATATAGTTGCTCTTAGTGAAACTCATTTTCCAGAAGGAGAAAGTTTAATAGACCAAGAAAATGGCTACAAGTTTTTTTTTGAGGGCAGATCAATTGGATTTGCTGTAAGTGTAATTTAATATTTGCTATTCTTGGAATTCCTCTACGTATCAATGAAAAGCTTTATGGTGTTAAAACTTGGCTTGCACAATGGCATGAATGCTCACCTTATTGGTACATATTCCCCAACATGAGAATTCAAAAATTCAGAGGTAAAAAAAAAACTTGAATGGTATTTTTCAGCAATACAATTAAAAGGCCTGTGTTGGTGCAAATAGCAGACTTTGGTTAAAAGTTGCTGAAAATAACAATATTAATGCCATAGAAAAAAATAATCTGCTATTATTAGAATTTTTGTGCAATACATGGATTAACATGTCGTTTATGCAGATAATTCACTATAATGGAACAAAGATGCATCTATATTCACAACAATGGCATTTAATAAATTATATTTTGGTATAAAAGAACTTCATATTACATGAGCACTTATAGGCACAGATTGTTATACAGATCATAGATTAGCCAATCATATTCATAAGAAAATTAGTACCATATAAAATCTACACTATTTGCAAAAAGTTCAAATAGTTATTGAACACCAAAATAATTAATTTGAACTGACAGGATTAACATAACATGTTAGTGAAGTATGGAATTCACTTACAGAATAATATATTATGGATACAAGAAAGTCTAAAAATGATTAGTGAATTAGCATTGGAAGCAGCAGGGGAACCAGAGAAACATTATCATGATCCTATTAAATCCAGAAGTGGCATTCTTATATGATGTCAATAATATTTTCAATAGATCGAGTAGTACTATGATCATTTCTTGAGCATATGACTTTTAATGATGTATCCATTTATCTACTCATTTAGATTAGAATAAAGATTAGCTTAGTGAAGTTAAAATAACTGTAATCTTAAAAATGGAAAGGTTACAAGTCCTGATGAAATATTTAAATAAGTTTTAAAATATAGTAGTGACATGATGGTAGTTTCAAAAATATTCTAATTTTTTAATAACATATTGACTCATGAAGTTGTGTAACCTGATTTTAAGGATGCTCCTATTGTGCAATTTTTGAAAATAAAAGGAATAGATACGAGTTTAGTAATTATAAGGGAATCTCATATCATTATCAACTGCAGAAAGATACTTTCAATGATTTTGTTGAATAAGTTGCTTCCAATCATAGATTAGTCAATGTGATTTAAAGAATCAAGTACTATAGACAGTTTTTGTTGCCAGACAAATCAAAAAAAAAAAGGGGGGGGCAAGCATTTAAAACTATAATTTATATATATATATATTGCTTTTGTTTGGTCAAGGCTTTCGACTCAATTAATCGAGAAGGTCAATGGCATTGTTTAAAATTAGTTGTTTGTTCAACAAAAGTTATTTGTATTATATAATTTATAAATAAAACAATAATAATAATCAAATGGGTTTATTGCTAGAAACTTTACACAAAATTTAAGCACCAGAAATGCCAGAACTGGAATCAATCCAAGAACTTTAAACCCCAGAATCTGATATTCTACCACTGCACTAAACCATATAAGGAATAATAAAAGTATTATTACTACACATGAAAAAATTTAAACATTTGAAAATAAAACTACTGTTAAATAAGAATATGTTCTTGCTCCAACATTCTTTTGATTTTTACAACAATGGTCTTTAGAAATGTTTTTAAGTGGCCTAAAGAATCAGAAATCAAAATTTTTTTAATTTGAACTGATTAAAAGTGAAAACAGTTTATTAATGACTGGACTATTTTTGCCAACTCAGAAGACAATGCAACATATGAAGACTTTGGTTTAATAATTAATGTCAAGTTATTTATCAGTCAATAAAAAAAAAAAACTTGAACAGTTACAAGTTTGAGAATGTAAGCCAATTTAATGTTGAGATATAGCAGATTTCAATGTCTGCTACTACATTTAAAAAGTTACACAATAAGGTATTTCATCAGAGGAAAATAATTACTGCAACTTTGATTATAGACCTGCAATATTTTCTAATTTATTGTGTGGAAGTAAGACAGCATTCCAGACTGCTCCATAAAAATTTTAAAACTAAAATGACAAGATTACAAGACCAGTTAATACACTCTTCAACTTGTTAGATAAGATATCTACCATTGTAAAATCACACTATTGGTTGGACATGAAAAATGAATAAACAATAAGACTTATTTAAAAGAATATTTTATAGTGAATTTGAACATGGCTTTCAAGGAAGAGGTAAAAATCATTTATATTATAATGATTATCTTGGACATTCTAAAAATGTGCAATAATGAGTCTTCATTGGAAAGATATAGCAGAGAACAGAATACATTGGAAAGCTACAATTAGTCATGGTATTCAAGTATTTTAGAAAA
Organism: Epiperipatus broadwayi; assembly: GCA_028023455.1. Classification (NCBI taxonomy): domain Eukaryota; kingdom Metazoa; phylum Onychophora; class Udeonychophora; order Euonychophora; family Peripatidae; genus Epiperipatus; species Epiperipatus broadwayi. Next base: position 2,419,149 of record JAQFVV010000073.1, on the reverse strand, counting down.
AAATTTCTGCTTAAGAAATTAAGGCATCAGAAAATATCAAGTAAACAGAAAACTAAACCAGCATGTTGTACATGTGAATATCCTGTGATTCACAGACTGACTTCTATAAATATGGTATATATATTTTTGTTTTTTTATCCTTTACTCATGGGTGCACCTCTTGCAAATGGCTGCTGTCGCTGAGTTTGAATAATATAAAAGAATAAAAGATGAATGATAGATGCTATAAAAGCATTAGCTTCAGCTTTAGGTCCTAAATTCTCATAGATAAAGGCAAAATCTAGAAATCAGTCTGAAGATTTGGATATAATACCATGATTTAATTTGTTATCCATTTATATTCAGATTTATAATAAAAACAATTTGTCAAATTCTCTGAAGTCTTCTTTCACTTATAAATCTATAATCAAAATATCCTGCCTTCCATTTGCAACTGCTGACATGATGAATTCATGGTATTTAGGAAATGAGAAACACAATTTACTTTTGTCATGATTATAAATACAAAGCAGAATTATCATTCATATGCACATGCAGTCCATTCATATTATTCTCAAAAAAATCCAAACAATATTTCAGTTAAGAACTATCTGATATCTGGGAAAGAAGAATAGATATATTCATGAATAATCCATAAAGTTCTTTTACTATGTAAAAAAAAATTATTCATTTCAATGATAAGAATGTATGGAGTGGCATTAGAAATTTGTCCCAATTGGTTACTTTAAAGGCCTCAATCAAAAAATCAACTTGTCTCTTTTCAATTAAATTCCTTTTTGCAGCTAAAAATGTTTATGAGATGAATTAATCTTGTAATATACAACACAGTGGATGTATAACCTTGATAACGTGCTTGAATATAAATATTTAAAGCGTATATAAAGATGAGAAATGAGCACAAACAAAATTTATATATGATTTGCTTTATTGATTATTAAAATTTATGTATATAATTATTTAAAATAAAGTCTGAAATGACTTAAATATTAATTAAGTAATAATATTTCTTGATTCTTTTCAAGTATTACATATTATTTAAAATTGTACAAAATATACATATCTAATGTAAATATATTATTTCTGATTTTAAAAATTGCGAAATTTTAATGTAACAAAAAAAAAAAAATTTTTTTTATATAAAACAAGGCTATTTACTTTAAAAGACATGAGATTATAAAAATTAATTTCAATGTTTTTACTTAAAAGATTATGTAATATCTAGGGTATATGAGCACAGACTTTCACATGACCCACAACTCACCACTCTATCTCAAACCACTGATACACTTGAACACATATGTTGAAAAGATAATCCTGATCCTATTTAACATTATTAATAGTAATAAATCTTATTTTTTATTAATTAAAAAGGAAAAGACTTACTGTTAAATCTCCTGCTTATAAATTTTAGTACATTTCTTAGTGTTTACAATAAATAATTTGATCAATTTAAATAAAGAGGACATTGTAGATACAATGGTCTCCACAATTGTTGTTTGAGCTCCTGAAAAAGTAGTGGCATGGCTCCTTTTTGATATCATTAGTCCAATATGCGTATGACATATACTATTTTCTGTACTTGCGATTCGGAAATTGTAGAAGTTGAGTTGCGTTGAGGAAGCCAGCATTTATCTTATATATCTATTAATAAAGATATATATTAGCAATCTAAATAAAGACGTGTGCTGTGAAATTCTGGTGGTATATCTTGGAATTATGAGCTTATTAATATTAATAATTTTTAATTGGTCATTCATTAGATTAGAGATTATCTAACAATGAATAATATTTCTGTAGTGTAATTTTTATTACACCACTCTCTCACGAATTATTCATTATGCTTATTAATGATTGCTATATTTTGTATGACATACAAGGCACAATTAGTATGCTCATATACAACTTTCAATTTACATATCTGTAAACTACAATTCAAACAATGTTACATAATATGTTTGTATGTCAATCTATGAAAATAACGTGATTTTTTTTAATAAGTCAAAATCAGTATGATCAAGTACCTTTGGAGAATATTTTATCGGTTTTTTTTATTATTATTATTACTAATTATTATTTTTAGTTATTCACAATGAAAGTTTACTAACTTAGATTAAATTTTTTAAGTTAATCCAGTAAACTTATTTAATACTGGGGCAGATTAAATTTTATGCTATCCTTAATCTTACGTAAATATGTTCAGCAGGATTGACTGCTATCCCAAGCTAGTTAGGTACAATGATCATAGAATATGTGTGTGTATTAACATCTATATAATTCACTTCAGACTGATTTGGATGACATTAAGGGGTGGATGAAACTAAGGGTATTGTTTCATAATGATGATTTTACTTATGGTCAACGCACTCATTATACCAGATGGCTTAGGTATTGATGGTGATCAGCATTGATATAATATTCCTAGAACTTTTTGCTATATTAGTTTTTATAGATTATTTTAGACCTTAGGTATGGGCATACCTCAACATTGGCATTGTCGTGATGATGATTAATCTAAGATTTTACAATATGTTTCTTTTAAATCCAATAACATAGGAAAGACTGGATTTAATACGATGTTTATTACTTATATTTGCTTCTGACGATGAACTACTAATTCTACGCTCATCTATATTCAGTTAAAAATTAAAAATAGATTTCTATATTAAGATAATTCCGTGTTTCCGTACTATTACAAATATATATATTTTATTTTATGATATTGGCCATGAATAATATGATAATCAGAAAATTTATATTAAAATAAAGTATTACAACCAACTTAAATTTTGAATAACTTTTCAACATATGTACCTAGCATTACAATTACAAAAATTTGATTATATTCATAGTAATAAGAATAATGAAAACATTCAATTTATAATCAGGTTATTTTCATTAAAAAATGACCAAAGTTTGTAATTACGACTACAGGTGTAATAAATTATTAACCATTTTAAATATGATAATATTAAATTGTGCTATCACACTTCCAACGTAAAGCTGTCAACAAATAGAAAACAAAATTAAATGGCTGAGCGCTTTCAAGAAGATGTACTTCTCATATTCATGGCTACGAATATGAGAAGTACATCTTGAGAAGTACATCTTCTTGAAAGCGCTCAGCCATTTAATTTAGTTTTCTATTTGTTGACAGCTTTACGTTGAAGTGTGATAGCACAATTTAATATTATCATATTTAATTGCGCATGTGAAAGGCTAGCATACTTTCAATTTATTATCAATTTTAACAACATGCGATTTAGATAAATATTGTTTACATACGTTGCTGCTATGAAAATTGCGGTATAGTAAATCTGAGATTTCGTGCCGTAATATATTATATTAATAACACAATGAATGATAATTGTATATGTTTATATATTTAAAGCTTTCGTGCTAAGATGCTTAAGACTGGCTTATATATATAAAAGTTAAGTTTAGAAAAGGTGGTATCAACCTTTTCTATCAAAATCTCTGTCTCGTGCCTTAGCTTGATTGTTTATTAGATAGCTGTTTAAAATCTGATTGGTTGTCTCAGTTATAATTGCGCATGTGAAAGACTAGCATACTTTCAATTTATTATCAATTTTAACAACATGCGATTTAGATAAATATTGTTTACATACGTTGCTGCTATGAAAATTGCGGTATAGTAAATCTGAGATTTCGTGCCGTAATATATTATATTAATAACACAATGAATGATAATTGTATATGTTTATATATTTAAAGCTTTCGTGCTAAGATGCTTAAGACTGGCTTATATATATAAAAGTTAAGTTTAGAAAAGGTGGTATCAACCTTTTCTATCAAAATCTCTGTCTCGTGCCTTAGCTTGATTGTTTATTAGATAGCTGTTTAAAATCTGATTGGCTGTCTCAGTTATAATTGCGCATGTGAAAGGCTAGCATACTTTCAATTTACTGTTATACCTTATGTATATAAATTTATTTAAATGTAGATATTTAATTTCAACATTTGTGCGTATAATAAAAATTTCTCTTGGTTAGATTCTTCTTTAATAGATATACTTAATAACTTCCACTCCACCACACTTTTTTGAAAATATAAATAAAGACCACCAAGATACATTTTGTGCTGAACCAGCACTCAAGAATAACTTTCACAATATAACATCATTATGTAATAATGTTACAAGAGGAAAAGATGGCTAGACATATTTAGGTCTAAAATGATACAAATATAAATAATAAATGCAATATATTTTTATACATTTCTTTTTTAATATTACAAACTAAAATTATTCAAAGACAGATAATAATTTTACAAACCTATTGTTTGAGGAATTCATTTTATTAATAAATTATATGACAATTCCACTGATTCATCAACTAATATTTCAGTATCTCTTAATCCAGATAAAATTATGAGAAGGCTCTTCAGAAATTACCAAACTTTATTGAATTAAAAACAAATAAAATCACACACACAATTTAATATAGCATAGGTAACCTCATACAACACAGAATCCTACACCACAGTTTCGTTCTTAACACGAGAAATTGCAAAAACCCTCATATAACATGCCACCTATAACACAGTTTCACTCTAACATGAGAAATTTACAGAAATCCTCATATAATATTGTACTTCTACCATATAATGTATGTACTGTATCAGTAAACCTTAAATATCTATAAGGAAAGCATGCAAATAAATTGATGTTTTTTAAGATTACTGTACTTAATATATCAAACTCCTGGATATTATTTCTATAACATTTTATTCCATAATCTTTAATTACATCTATTTCCATAGCAATTCCTTACGCGGAGAAAAAATCCATTTATTCGTTCACTTTATGAATGCTATTTTTCAATAAACTAATGTTCCATGCTGTTAAAATGCTTTTTACAAGATTTTATAAAATATATATTTTTTGTACAATATGTTTTAAAATAATAAAGCATAAATCTACAAATCAGAATACAAAATATATTCAAATTATATTTAAATAAAGTTGGTACTCCTTCTAATTCATCTATTTTACATGTGATAATCAATATTTGAATACCTGTTTTAAATAAATATTGTAAAATAATGTTTTCTTTTGTATATGTGTATTGTTTAAACATACCAATATATAAAAATAAATATATCCACATGCCTTAACAATAACTTAATGTCATATTTGTTGATGTTTAAAGATTATTTTGAAACTGTATACAGTAAATAAATTTATTAATACATACTTTTATTTTACTATTGCTATCATATAAAACTTTTATATACTTTATTAATATATCACTAACATTTATGCCATTAGTTTTATTGTATTGTCCTTAAACTAAGATTTTGCCACAAGGTAAAATAAATTTTTAGAGTTGAAACCAAGCAAATGAAGTTTTCTTTTTTTTTTCTTGATAGATAACATTGCCAGGTTTGAACACAAATCCCACTACTACAGTATGTGTTGATTTAAAAATCTAATTTACACACTATGAGCATTTAATACATACATACAAAAATAAAATATAATTTGGGGAATCCCAGACTTTTGGGAAAATATCCAAATTTTATTTTATCAAATTCTCTCTCTCTCTCTCTCTCTCTCTCTCTCTCTCTCTCTCTCTCTCTCTCTCTCTCTCTCTCTCTCTCTGAGTTAGTGTACCCAATTGTGTACTTTGTGTTTCACATGTTCAATTCATGAATCACAGAAAATATATTATTTTAAGAAAGTGTAATGTTTATGTAAGGAACTTATTTTAAGCATTTTTGGGTATGTGTTAAACAGTATCTTTTTATTTTTACAAATAATTTTTGGAAAATTAAATTTCCCAAATTATATCTGATAAAAATAAAAAATTTAAAAGAAAATTTATTTCTCTAGATGAAAAAAAAATTTTTGAATCATTTTATAAAAGGAGAAAAAGTGTCACTTATTGCAAAAACTCTACAATTACATCAAGTAACAGTCCGAACCATTAAAAAAATGAGAAAATTAAAATAATCATTACTAAAGGATCTTTAATATTTGAAAAACATGTAGCTCATCTTCGTGTGCCAATAATTGAATAAATAAAAAAGGTACTCAGCATTTGGAGTGGTGATAGTTGCCAAAAAAAAGGATTCCATTGGACAGCAATATCAAAGACTTTTTTAGAAAATGGAGAAATTTCTGTTAGCCAGATTTTGTGGCAAGTAAAAATTGGTTTGAAAAAAGTGTTTTGCAATTCATAGCACAAGAATTCATGGCAAATCTGCATCAGCAGTTCATGAAGCTGCCATGAAGTACCCAGAAAAAATTCAAAAAATTACAGACACCACATCAAGTTTTTAATACCAATGAAACTGAGATTTGGTGAGGGAAAATGCTTAACAGAACCTTTATATCGAAATAAGAAAAAACTGCACTTGAATTCCAAGTATTTAAAGATTATGTAATGCTACTTTTGTACAGTAGTGCATAAGGAGATTTTATGATAAAACCTTTGCAGTTCATAGATCTTCAAATCCCTGTACACCTGAAGGCATAAATAAAAACATCTTACTGGTATATTGGAAAGCAAATACAAAAGTATGGGGAATTGGAAATTTATTTAGAGAATGATTTTAAAAGTATTTTGTGCGAAAGGTTGAAAATTATTTTAAAAAGAACTTGGACTTCAAGGTACTAATACTATAAGATAATGCTCCATGTCACCTATAAGATTTGAATCATCCCAACGTCCAAGTTGTGTTTCTACCATCAAATATTACTGTGTTGCTCCAGTCATTGCAGCAAGGTATCATTTATATCTTTAAAAATTACTACATCAGAAGATCATTACAAAGGATTTTAGACATAAATGAATCAAAATCAATTGGTGTAATGGAAGCTTGAAAGCAATTTTCAATTAATCTCTATAACAAAATCATATCCTTATCTTGAAAGAACTAACAACAACATCAAATCTATGTTGGAAAAAAAGATTTGCCATCATCAGTTGAAATGGAAAATGAGCTTGAATTATCAAAAAATGAGATTGGTAGCATATTAGAACTTGATAAATTGATTGGAGACAATGTTTTTGAGGATGACTATTCAGGATATTAAAGATTTATTGATAGAAGAAATTGGCAAAGTGGATTTTCTGGAGTGGCATCAGTAATTGTAAATCAAGTTGATGAGAACAGCAGCAATGAAGATTGTGAAGTTAAGAAATTAATTTTTAAAAAATTATGGGAATACCTAAGTTAGCTAAAAATTTAGAATCATTTCTCTTGAATGCAGATCTATCTGCTAAAAGAGGCTAAAAATTCAAAAAGGAGCTGCAAAATAGCCTATTTCCATATCAGAAAATCTATAACGACTTTATAAGGACCAGTAAATATATCAAAATTATACATTTTTTAAAGAGGGCAGAAAGACACAAATGATGAAAAGGATTCAATGACATCATTCGAGCGAAAATTTGTTTGTACCACAGTGATGAAGAAGAAAATTATTAAAGTTATTAAAATTAAAATAATTAGTTTGTTTCTTTTCCTTGTGTTATACATACATATGCTAATGTCTTTAATAAAAATGAAGTTGCTTATATGGATTTAAAAAAAAGAATTTGTTTTTAACAAGTTTTCAGAACCCCCCCCCCCTTTACACCAGTTCTGGGTCTCATGTAACAAGGTTTCACACAACATGGCATTTTCTGGGAAACTACTTACCATGTTATAGGAGAGTTATATATACAATTAACAAGCATAAAATGTGCAAGTACAGTATTACATTTCTTTCTTAATTTAACAAGACTTTAACTTCATTTTTGATTTTCATTTTTTTCTAGACATTAGTAAACTAAAATATTAATCGATTTTTTAAAACTTGGTGCAGAAAGTTGATTTTACAGCAAAAACATAACAATAGTCTTTAATCTGTTGAAGTAGGCTAAGAAAAAACAAATAGCTAAATAAGTTGATGAGTATTTTATAACAATGAGTTGGGGACAAAATTAATTGGTAATTATTTATAGAATTTATTTATTAAAAGGATGGATAACATGTACATTAAATTCTCTACTGAAAACATGTACATTATTCTGTTCAAACAATAACAGTTGAATGTTATCAATAATAATCTGCTATTGCTTGCCACCCTTTAACACAAGTCTCTGGACAGATAGTCTACATTTGGAAACTTTTAACTTCATTTAAAAAGCAGTATCATATAAAATCACAATTTTTTTCTGCATCTCCCAGACTTTGATGAATTCATATATCTTAAGAATTATACTACAAAAATAATATAATGATATAAAAATGTTTATTATATAAAAAATAAATTGTAAATATTACAATTACAAAAAAATCAAATCAGATGTCATATGACCTAATTTAATATATTCCATAGATATTAAAATTACATTATTAGTTATAATTAATGTTTCACTTAAATTTCCAGCTTCATAAGGAAGTTTTAAAAACAGGAAAATCATGAAGGCATAAAAAAATCTGATAAAAATAAGGGAGACTATGACATCAAGAGTCCTATATTAAAGCCACTGTGCTTGTACAGTATTTGTTCCAAGTAGTACCACCTCAGAACTGGACAAGACTTGCATTTTTAAAACATTAAATAAATTAAGTATAATAGATAAAATTTTTGAATATATTTTTAAAATTATATCCTTTTTATATAAAATGTATACAGAAACTGAATTGGCAAGAATTGCAAAACACTGTAAAAATATAATTTGATGCAAAATAAAAATTTTATAAATGGCTACAGTTTTATAAATATATGATATTTTGTTTATTTATTGATAAATAATTTTTGCTTTTATTAGACACTAATTTTTATATTTTAAAGTTATTTCACTTTGCTAAATTTATCCAATTTTACAATGAATGACATATTAAAAAAATATGCACATCATGTATTTACATATATAACAAATTATTTTTGCTTATTTTTCTGGGTTAAAATTAATAAAAAAAAAAAAAAACAATTACCTAATAACTTCTAGGAATCAAGAATGAATGATTGGTTAATCTGACACTACTGTCTACTGAACATAAACTATATGAAATTTTAAATTATGATAACATGATTAATGATTTTGCAACACCAAAAGCAAGAAAAAAAATTTTTTTTATAAAATAATTGTAATTCTCTACAAATTTTGAGATAATAAACATATGACTTTATTTTAAATCAACAACTTCTTACATTTACCACCATCTGAAAAAAATTTCTAATTTTCTGTGCTCCCATACCCTATATGAAATAAATTTCTATATATTTCCAATTAAATATTTTCAGTAATATCCATGGTGGCATTGGTTCCGAATATATAAATATTAATTCAGACAAATTTTTTAAAATGTTCAATCTCTTCACACACTAAAACATATAAATAGATAGAATGAAAAAAAAAAGCCCCAAAATGCATTTCTAGAAAAGCCAACTTTCATCAGCTGATCTCATATACGTTAAATATATTTGAGCATAAAATACAATTTCTTTTTCAATAAAAGAAAATATATATATAATAAAAATATTTTTGGCAAATAAAATCTACAATTTGTTTATTCATACAATTACAACATATCAAATGACAATAGGTGTTTCTTAGTGTTGATTGGTCAACATTTGACCGCAAGTCTTTTTAAAAATTACATTCTTAACAAAAAAAATGTTTTTTGCAATACCTTAATATTTTTCAATTCTATGGGGAATCGCGACATCTACTGTAATTGAATATCAGATATACATTATGCACGCAAAAAAAAAAAAAAAACTACACTACTTCTAAAAATTATTATATTACTAATTTAAATGTTAATAGTAATAAAAAATTTAAAGTGTTTATCCAAAATTTTTAAAATGTTTATCCACAATTTATAAATACGTCCAGATCATAACATCAAGCAAACAAGTATAAACAAATGAGTAAACACCAACAAATGCAAACAAGTGTAGACAGTAGCAAACACTTGTATCAAGTTGATCTAATATTAAAAGAGCACTTTTGCAATCTTGTTATTAGTTATGTATTTAAAAAAAAAAAAAAGCTGCCAATTTATTAATTAATTTTAAAATGTTCTTAAAATTAAAAACTAAAATAAAAGATTAATCTTAGTCAATTACAATACTTAAGCTAATCTTAACTTGGCATTAACTTTATTTTTATTCTTTAATAAATACATTATTTTTCAACAAATAATAATATTAATAAGCAAGAAACAATTTCATATTTTAATTTACAAAAAAATACTATAGTATGAATAATTTCAACAGACCGCGTATAAATGATAATTGCACTCACCTTAACAATGCTTTTTTTAATACCTCTACGAACTGTATTATTATTACTACTATTGGTATCCTTATTAATTTTACGTTTTAAAGGTTTCATATTTATTATATGACAACAGAAATCAACGCAATAGCAACTTTACACACACGAGTAAAACCCTTGTAATTTAGCGCCAAATCCGACTCTCGCGGCAATTTAATATAAAAGTGATCCTTATTTATTATACTTAGTTACGTATACGTTTGTTAATATTAATACGATTAGAAACTGTCTATAAAATAAGACTTCTTATTAATAAAATTTAACTATATCCTATTATTTAATATTTTCTTATAAATTTACTAGCTAATATAAACTTGAAATAAATCTCAAAATTATTATAAAATGTGCGATTAACTTTATATGGAAATTAGTAGACTTTGGTGGTCGACCTAGTGACCTACGTATATATATTTTGAATTATAAAAAAAAAAGTGCGACACTTCTGAATAAAAGGCAAAGTGCTATTCATTTGCAGTTTGGTATTAATTAAAACATTTTTTTTTTTTTTGTTAATCTAAGCTTTTAAAAAAATTATCTTTATTTTTCAGCGCTAGCATTGATTTTTATATTCCGTGGCGGGCGATGAAATTCGTATAAGGGGAATTAAATTTTTCTTTGTGAATCAAAATTCGAAACAAATCAAATGTTTTGAGTGAGCGATATATTACTTATCAGGTTTAAACAAATTATTTAAATAATTAAACTAGTTAAATTCTAAGTAATTTTTTTTCATTACAAAAAATATATGGCCAACAAAATTTGTTTCTTCAATCGCTTTAATCTTGATAATAGCTGGTATTGAAATTTTGAATATCTAGGTTCAATTTCGTATTTAAATTTGACATTTCTTATTTTGATCTTCTTATCTTTTATTATTTTTTAGTCCATAAATTCAAAAGATCTAAACGGTCTTGACTATAAAGAATCAATTATTCAATATTCATGATTAGATTTACTTATTTCAAAATTCTAGTGGCTCTAACATATTACAAAAATATACACAATATGTACCAGTATCGATCGAAATACTACTTTTATTTACGGAATAGAATTAGTATTTTTATCTTATTGATATATAATATAATAATAATAAATGTAACTGTATTACACAATTCTTCAGAATATTGTACAAAATAGTGCCACGACCGGCATAACAGTATTTTGTAAATTTAATTTAAAAATTGTCCTGCGTGCAGTGAGTGGCTGACTATGAAGTTCAACTTCCATGAACCGCAGCCAAATTTTATTATTTCTTATGAACTGTACAATTAACCATTCCATTATTTTTATTTATTTAAAAATATGTTCCAGAGTGGAAACAATACTATTAACAATATTTTTAAACAACTGTTACATCGTAGTGACCAACAACGGCATAACTTTTTAAAGCTGCATGGATGCACAATGTTCTGGAAACAGCAGTTATAGGATTCGATGTGCTTAACAAGAATAAATTATATGCTTGATTCTATCATTTTTGTGATAAAAATTAATATATAAACGTTAGCTTTGAATTTTTTTATAGGAAAAAAATTATGAAAACGTAAAATATGAATATGAAAATATGTATACAAAGTTCAACACTGCCTAACGGATTTTACTAGTAAGTTAATGTTATATGACTTTCTATTTTACATATAAAGATTTAATTACGAAGGGAAATAATGCTATCTTTGTTTACATAATCTATATACCACTGACATATATATTCCGAACAGTTAGTTATGGTATCTCAGTCCATCCTTCACTTTAGTTCAATTCTATCACTATTATTTATTAGCCCAAAAATCAGACCAATTCTTTCATGCATTTTTTTTTGTAATTTCCCAATGTATTTCTCCCCACCCCTCCCACGTGAATCGGACATATATAACTCATTGGATTTTTTTAAAAGTATATATACTTTATTTATTTTGGATATACTTAACTTCACATATATATATTACAAATGTCTCTTTCATCACAATATCCTGAAACGTTTGACCAAAGACGTGAAAAAGATTAATAATATATATATCCTTACAAAAACATTATAAAACAAAATAGATATTTTAGCTTCTGTGTACTCTCATTGTATACACATGTATGCTAATTTTTCTTATCAAAAAGTTGTTTTGCGATTGCTTTTCTACAGTATGTAGTTTATTGTTTCCTATTTAGAACTTAGATGACTTTTGCAATTTATTAAATTATGCATTTTAAGGGTTGATATAAAAGATTTGTGAAAGTTTACAATGTAGCACAAATTTTAAGATGTCAATTTTGTCAAGTGTTACCAAATAATAATAAATACAGATTTTGATCATAATATTCTACTATTTATTTGTCTTTACCTGTTTTCAAACAGAATTTAACATTCATATCTTTAAATATAATAGTAAAATATTAAATTATTTTGAAATACTGTGTATAAAAAGTAATTTTTTTTTTCAAATTTACCTACAAATGTGTGCTTGCTAATTCTTAATAAATATATAA